>CAIGQW010041252.1:0-40710 GCA_903798125.1 Danio choprae
ATATACATACATACATACATACATACATGTGTGTGCACATACAATCTTCCAACTATCATAATTTGCACTGTGTAAGCCTGATTTAACAAACATGTCTGAAATTTCAAATTCAGTTGTGCATTCTCTCTCCCTCTAACTTTCTAAAAGCCCATTATCAATTTTTGCAAATGCATGACTTTTTGTAGAATTTTTTTTTTATACTATAAGTAAACCTTAATTAACATTAAAATAATAATAATAAAGAAAACAGTAATAGTATAAAAATGGCTATGACCCTTTTAACATAGCACATTTTAACAACAAATGTTATGTGTAGTCGTTTTTTTTCCAAGCACCTCAGAAAGCATAGTCCCATCTTGCTGGCAAGTGCATGCAACAGAAGAACAGTTTGACCCCAGGCTGCATTAATCTCATTCCATTCCACTGGTACGCTGGGTAATCTGCCAAGGCGGAAGTTATTTATTGTTCCAAACTGCCCACTATGCCTGGAAAATATGTAGAGAAAAAAAAAGTTTCTATGAACAATTTTGTTTCATAAGAGTGTTAAGCAAAACTTAATTTTAGCCATTATATACAATAAATATATATATATATAAAGAGATGTGAAACCAGATATGAAAGGTGGCATTGAAAACATTGGTCTTCTTGAGTTTGTCAAGTTGAATCTGACAGTAACGCATCTGATTGTCCACGCTTTTAAGATCATCATCCAACTCCAGCTGCTGTCTCTTAAACTCACAGTACTCCTTCTGATACCTAAGAAAGAAAAAGAGAAGCAGATGATAAAATGTATTTACCCTCTCAAAAATGAAAGTAAAAAAACAAAACAGGAACACACACAAATAGGGGTCATATAAAGAATTATAAATTTTTTAAAGCATTAAATATTTAAAATACTCAATGCACCATAAAAAAATTGTTTGTTAAGGCCCTTTAAAACAAAGTACAATTAAGTAACATATAAGATGATTCACACCAAAGTTAACTGTTTTTTTCCTATTTGGACCATGTCACCCTCAATGGATTGTGTTGACTGATTATTTGTGCTTAACACATATGCCCAGAGCTGCTGCCCTTGCTAAAAAATAAAAATAAAAATAAAAATAAAAATAAAAAAATAAATACTTTGAAGCTGGTTCTCGCTGGTTGTTGCTGATCCCTTGTTGGTTCTTTGCTGGTCATATGTTGGTCTGACCAGCACATGACCAGCAAAGGTTCAACAAGAACCAGCACATTACCAGCAAAAGACCAGCAAGAACCATCAAAAGACCAGCATAAACCAGAAAACCAGATACTGGGGTACTATAACAGAGAGAAAAAACAGTGTAGTCTATCATTCATTCATTCATTCATTTTTTTTCGGCTTAGTCCCTTTATTAATCAGGGGTCGCCACAGCAGAATGAACCACCAACTGGTCCAGCATATGTTTTACGCAGCTGATGCCCTTCCAGCTGCAACAAATCACTGGGAAACACCCATACACTCTCATTCACACACATACACTACAGACAATTTACCTTACCCAATTCACTTGGACTTGTGGGGGAAACCGGAGCACCCGGAGGAAACCCACGTCAACACGGGAGAACATGCAAACTCCACAAAGAAATGCCAACTGACCCAGCCGAGACTCGAACCAGCGACCTTCTTGCTGGCAACAGTGCTACCCACTGCGCCACCACGCCACCCCACTGTTTATTTACAATGTGATAAAATATAACTTTATGTGGAGGATCTACTTACAGGCCAGGTTCTCCCCACTATCAGTCACCACAAACACCCTGATCATAGTCACCTGAGTACTACAGTTAGCTCTGCACCTGCACATCATCTCTGCTCATCACTCCAGCCCCATAAATACCATCACCACTCTGCACTCAGTGTCCGGCCTCATTATAGCAACTGCACTCTCCATACGGTCAGTGTCTATAATCTATTTGAAGTTACTCACCTTTCTTATTCCTTGTGGCTGGTTCCCTATCTGGGTCGATCCCCATATCCAGCTATCTGTGTTCCACAGAAGTATCTGTGATACTTCCCTGCGGTCATCCCATCTCCATCCTGAAAATTAGCTTCATTGAGTTTCTGTTCTCACTGCCATGCTTTAAATAAACTGTTCATTTACTTACCTCTCTGGTTCTCGTTCCTTTTTGTGACAGAAGGCCGAACCCAAATACAGACAGGGTAAGCAGCTATGACCCATTTCAAGCACTTGTGGACAAATAGGTGTTGCAGACACCACGACCACCAAGCACTTCCGCCTTCCGCATGACTTCTCCACCAACTGTCAACGCCAGTCCTATGGCCAGGCCAGCGCCCTACTGAAGCTTAGCGGTAGAATGCAATGGTTTTCTGCTACAGTGTTCGCTAGAGTTTCAAATGCAACCCTTACATTATCCTACAGAATCTTCAATGATTTCATGATTTCTCTGCTTACAGGTAAGGCACTGCATTGGGTGAATACATTGTGGACTCAAAAAGGTGCGGTGACTCAGTCAATAAAACCAAAAATGTCTGGGCGGTTTTTGGTTGTTCTGCTGAAGAATAATCCACCGGTAAACAGTTATACCATCTGAAACAAGGTACTATGACAACATAAAAGAATTCACTAAAATTTTGCACCCTAGCAGCAGCCAGTTGGTGGGATGAACAAGCTCTGATGATTACTACAAGCCTAGCATAAGAAAGCAATTAGCTGCCTATGATGACTCATTTGCTCTCGAAAACTTAATTCAGCTGTCTATTCAATGTTTGTTCACAAACACCGCTGTACATCTAATTATCCACTCCTCCGTCAGCCTGCATCTACAATCACTCCAGAATCCAGCCCCGAACCAATGATCCTGAATTAAGGAAAGTTAACTAAAGCAAAACTGGGCTGAACTGGGGTCTTTACCCGTGTTGTGGAAAAGCGGGGCATTTCTGTACAGCATGTCCCATATGCCCATCATGTCCAACGGTGAGTGCAATACATGCTATGCAAGAAAACATGCATCCACTCACTACTGTTGTGACTAATTTTCACAAAATTGGAAATCCGCAATGCCTTTAACGGCACTTCAATGAGGCACTTCAAATTTCTGTACAAAACTGTCCTGGTTTATATCGATGATATCCTTATCTTCTCCCAAAGATGGCCGAACATCACCATCATGTTGCAGAGGTCCTAACACAGCTCTGCAACTTCAATCTGTTCCTGAAGGCTGAAAAGCCACCAAAACCACCATCCTAGGCTTCATTATCAATGGACATGGAGTTAAGATGGATGAGGGGAAGGTGAAATCCATAACTTCTTGGCCACAACCTATATCTATCAATAAGCTCCAAAGGTTTCTTGGGTTTGCAAATTTTTATCATAAATTTATCAAAAATTACAGTAATATTTCCTGTCAACTTATTTGTCTCCTCAGAGGAAAACCTGAGTCTCTAATATGGACTGAAAAACCTGTTGAAGCCTTCCACACATTGAAGAGCACCTTTACCCAGGCCCCCCTCCTGGTTCATCCCAATCCAGAGTTACCCTTCACGGTAGAGGTTAATGCATCCACTACCATGGTGGGGACTATACTTTCTCAGCAGCAGAAGGTACCACCAAGACTCCATCCATGTGTCTTTTCTCTCGTAAGTTCTAGCAGTTCTGACAGAAGTAAACTATGATGTGGGAAATCGCAAGCTCCTGGCCATCAAGCTAGCTCTTGAGGAGTGCAAGAAAGGCTAGACTCCTCGTCTACCAGCCGGAAAACTTGTACCCCTGCCAATTCTGAATCGCCCCTGGTCACACCTTGGAGTAGACTTCATGACTGATCTCCCCGTCTCTGGAGGTAACACTTGTATTCTTGTAATTGTGAATAGATTCTCGAAATTTTGTAAATTAGGGGTAACTTTACCGAGGTTACCCCCTGCCATGGTAACTGCAGAATTGATGTTTAACCATGTGTTTCGTAACAATGGTCAACCAGAAGATACTCTTTCAGATCAAGGTACTCAGTTTATTTCCTGGGTTTGGAGAGCCTTTTTCAGACTCGCAGATGTGACCGTCAGTATGTCCACAGGATATCCCCCCAAACTAACGGGCAGAGTGATAGAAAAAAATCCAGGAAGTGGGACGATTCCTGCAAAATTTATGCCACGGTCAACAGAACTCTTGGAACCAGTTTCTATGCTGGGCTGAGTATGTGCAAAATTCCCTGTGCCAACCTGCCACCAGCCTTCCCTGTCCTTACTGAAACCATTCTACCCCGTTTCCACAGAACCTGGTCCGGCAGAAGAATCCTCTCCTCCTGAAGAAAGGTCTTGGGTTCCCAGGAATGACATTCTGGATCTGGTCCTATTAGATGAATTCCATACTGCTCACCACAAAGCTATCTATTCGAAGTTACTCACCTTTCTTGTTCCTTGTGATCTCCATTGTCTGCTTCTCTCCTTCCTAGTGTGGTTATTCCTGATTCCCTCTCTGGTTGTCATTGATCCCCATATCCAGCTATCTGTGTTTCTGGTTCATCAAATACATCTCTATCTGGTCATCCCATCTCCATACAGCAAATCAGCTTCACTGAGTTTCTGTTTTCACTGTCATCCTATTAAATAAAATGTTCATATAATTAACCCTCTGGTTCCCATTCCTTCTTGTGACATAGGCTATGTACTGAAAACATTGCAGAGAGAAAAAAGCAAATGAATGATTTAAAAAAAATTCTTAGGTTATGTCTCAGAATATTTCTAGTTTTACAGTTTTATGCAAAAAAAATTGGGCTACCCTATATGGCTGCATAATTATGTGCTCTTTCTTTATAAGAGAAGATCAAAGCGAAATGCCATTTGGTTTATAGTAAAAGCTAGATAATGTTATGTTTTTCAGACAGAAGTAAGTTGTGTAGCAATATTGAGGTGTGTGAAATGAACTTGAAACAAAAAAATAGGCTATGCAAAAGTTTGGATAGACGATTGTTAGTTGTGCTTCTCCTTATTGTGAACCTAAAAATAGCAACATGGAAACCTCAGAAGAACTTCCTAATGACCTTAAAACTAAGATAATTCGCCAACATGAATTAGGAGAAGAATGCGAAAAGCTATCACAAAGGTTTAAAGTCTCTATCTCCACAGACAGAAATATAGTAAGAAAATGGAAGGCCACAAGAACAGTTCTTGTGAAGGAAAGATGTGCTAGACCAAGAAAAATATATGAAAGACAAAGGTGAAGAATGGTTAGAATTTAATAGAATTCAATTCTGCCAAGAATAAGAGTCGTTTGAGGTATGCAAAGGCTCATCTGGACAAGCCTAAATAATTTTGGAAAAATATATTGTGGACAGATGCCACAACTAATGGCACTGTGCATGGCAGAAAAAGAACACAACATTCCAGGAGAAGAACATGCTCCCTACTGTAAAATATGGTAGAGGGTCCATCATGCTGTGGGGATGTGTGGCAAGCACAGGTACTGGAAACCTTGTCAGAGTTACAGGCCACATTTTGCCAGTACTTCTGTGTTATTTGATTGTTTGTAACTAACTGAAAAGTGTAAAAACGGAATCTCTCTCGATCAAACACAGATTTGAATGCAGCGCTTTGAAGCATTAATAAACATATGCAAATCATTTTCATTTATAATTTATGCTGTGTGGGTGTTGTGCAGACTTGCACTAAATGCATTAATGCAGGCTAAAGTAGTGACCAAAAACACCTTTATTAACCTAAGAAAGCATTTATGTATTACCAAAACTTATTCTGTCATCATTTTATTTAACAGGAAAGCCAAAATGCCAAAGCCAAAATTTGAATGATGCAGAAGTTAAGACCAAAGTAAAGTGTTCCAGAAATCTACTAATACTTTACTGAGAATTAGTTGGCATGTAGTTGGAATGTAACAGTCAATAAAATGTGAAAAGGGAAAAAAAGGTTTTATTTTGAAGTAGCAACCATGATAGGTAGTTAATGGTGTAGCATTACACTTTAATTACTGCTGCATATTGTGCAGTGGACAAGGTTAGAATCAATTTAAAATGTTTTAATACATTTCTTTCAGACATTTTTACTGAGATTTTGGGTCCGAGGGTCTTTGGGTGTTAGAACAAGGATTGTTGTTTTTTTTATTTTATTTTTTTTAAAGATTTATTTTTGGCCTTTTTGCCTTTATTAATTGGATAGGACAGTATTATAGACAGGAAGCGAAGTTAGAGAGAGAGAAGGAGTAGGGACGGGAAATGTCCGAGCCGGGATTCTTATTATTTTTATATATTTTTTTTGCCATCAAACCAAACTTAAAATTATAAATGGGAAAGTTTAATCGCATTTGGCAAGCACACTTCAACAATACAATCTACAATATTAAAAGGTGCCCTATGAAGAAAATCTGGGTATACTTAGTGTGGTGAGTCATCCAATATCATGTTGCCATGGTCCTTAATGCAAAATAGCTGTACAACCATAACGCCCAATATGCTGCCACTCATCAACAGAGACACATATAAACAACACCAGAGGAAGACCTGGTTGAGCTTAGTTCTAGGAAAGAACACTCCAGACTAATGTTTCTCTTTTATGACTCACAGATTGAAGTGGCTCAATTTGTATAGTCGTATAATAAGAAATCGGCATACCATGAGTCTCAGACACTACTGTTGACCAGCGGGAGGGGATCTTTAATGCTATGTGGAAAACTTCCACTATGGCGATTTTGCCAGGAAGCCAATGATCTGAAGAGAAATAAAATGGGCCAATGAAATGCCAATGAATTGGCAGCGCCCAGCAAATGCAGCTGGCAGTAATCTCAATTAGTAGAATATAAAACAGCCAGAGGTGTATCGCTTAGTACATTTTCGCTTTCAGAGACTCACGTCCAGATTGAAAGAGATGTTTTACTGACATCCTCCAACTTCGTTCATTTGAGAGAGAGAGAGAGAGAGAGAGAGAGAGAGAATGAGAGAGAGAGTGAGAGAGAAAGAGAGAACGAGAGAGAGAGAGAGAGAGAGAGAGAGAGAGACCTGTCGTCTTCTGAGAGGCTGATTTCTCCTGGTTTCAGAGTGAGCGACAATCAAGCAAGGTCCTTCTCCCGGTCCCAAGGGTGTTTCATTGGACTGGTAATTTAAGAGCGGTGAGTATAGAGCAAACTTTCCTAAAAGAGCAACATGGTCGTGTAGCGCATCTTTTTAAAGATGTCGTTCCGACCATTAGTTTCTGGATGCGGTGGTTCCCTGTCCCCGGATGATGGGCACAAGCAGTGTGTTGCATGTCTGGAGGTCCAGCATGTTAATGCGGAGCTCGCGGGCAGTGCATGGAGTCACTGCGATGGCATGTCTGTTGCGCCAGTGGTTTTACTCCCTGACCGAGGCCCCCTTCATTTCCCCCAGTTCCCCATACACATTTCCCCCAGTGAGCCTACTCACACAGACGCTGTGCAAGGTCAGAGAGGACGAGGAGCAGGTCTTGTTAGTTGCACCTCTCTGGCCCAACCGGACCTGGATAACAGAGCTCTCTCTCCTCTCGACGGCCCATCTCTGGCAGATCCCATTGAGGAAAGACTTTCTCAGGGACAGGGCACCATCTGCACTTAGGTGACCTACCGGTTTCGGTGGTTAACACCATCACTCAGGCTAGAGCCCCCTCTACGAAGCATGCCTACACCATGAAGTGGACTCTGTTCACTGAATGGTGTGCTTCGGACATGCCAGATCAGTCTTGTGCTTTTTTTCCTTCAGGATAGGTTGGAGCGAAGGCTCTCACCCTCCACACTGAAGGTTTACGTTGCTCCTCATAACGTGGTGGATACCGGTACTGTGGGAAGGCATAATCTCATCATCCAGTTCCTCAGAGGCACAAGGCGGTTAAATCAGCTGAAGACAGGTCTACTGGTTGCGTTGGCATCGATCAAGAGGGTCGGGGACATGGAGGCATTTTTGGTCAGTGATTTGTGGCTAGAATTCGGGCCGGCCTACTCTTACATTATCCTGAGGCCTGAGGTAGTAAGCCTGCAAGTGCTGCCCACAGAGGAGGCAGACCCAGCCCTTTCTTTGCTGTGTCCCGTTCACACCCTGTGATTTTATGTGGACCACACTCAGAATTTTAGATATTCCGAGCAGCTCTTTGTCTGTTATGGCGGTCGGCAGAAAAAACAGAGGTTGACCCACTGGATAGTGGATGCCATCTCCCTCGCTTATCAGTGCCAGGACGGGTTGCGTCCCCCGGGGGTGAGAGCTCATTTGACTAGGAGTGTCATCTCCTCTTGGGCGTTAGCATGCGGTGCCTCTCTAACAAACATCTGTAGAGCTGTGAGCTGGGGGACATTCATGAGATTTCATAATTTTTGAGTGGAATCGATTTCCTCACGTGTGCTGGTTAACTGAATGAGGAATGAGGAAACTCGGTTTGGTGTTGAAACATGCTTGTTGCACCTTTCTCTCCAGCATGGAGATACGTGCGCCATTCTTAGTCTGTTAAGTTGAGTTCCCCATTTGGCGAACCTTACAGAGTTCCTTCGAGGCCCTCAGCACATGACTCAGTGGAGTCGTTTACATTGTTATCAAGCCTGTTTGGTCAGTCCGAGTTTTGGGATTTAGTGCCTGTTATGCGCGATCCCATATAATTCACTCAGCCACGGTGTAGTGAAGTCTCTCTCTCAAATGACCGAAGTCGGAGGATGTCAGCAAAACGTCTCTTTTTCTTTCCTTTTCAATTTGCACGTAAATCTCTGAAAGCAAAAATGTACCAAGCAATACACCTCTGGCTGTTTTATACTCTACTAATTGAGATTGCTGCCAGCTGCGTTCGCTGGGCACTGCCAATTCATTGGCATTTCATTGACCCATTTTATTTCTCTTCAGATCATTGGCTTTCTGGCAAAATCCCCATAGTGGAAGTTTTCCACATAGCATTTCCATTCCCCCCTTTGGGGAACGAGGGTTACATAGCAACCATTTCGTTTTCTCGTTCTCATGTAAATTCCATGAGTGTAAAACCCTGGTGGACAAAAGGCCAATCAGAATACAAAGCAGACTGTTGTGTGACTCATGGGGTATGCCCTCCTCATTTGCATGTACTTTAGGTTATTCATTCGGACCTGACGAGAAGCTGCATCATCAGGAAACCTCAGACTGATATGTTGCTCTTGAGATCGTTAATATGCATGCCTATTTAGCCTTTATCCACACTCTCTCTATGTAGATTTACTAGGCATCTACTTGATGACTAGTAAAAAATGATTGAACAAGGAATGTACTTTGTTAGTTAAAATAGTTTTAACTAAATTAAGACAAATTAAGTATTATTATAAGGCCCGTAAACATGCATCATGCTGTGTGTGTGTGTGTGTGTGTGTGCGCATATGTAAGAGCTGAGAGCAGAGCTCATTAATACTCGCAACCAATCCAAATATGATCAATTTTGGACTTTCAGATTTAAAAAGTATATTGATGGCGTGGATTTTTTGATGGATGTCCGCTCCAGGATGAAGTAACAAACATCCTTTCTTATGCCTTTATGATTATTAATAAAGTTAATTGTGTAGATTATATGATGACCTTAGTGTCATCCCACTTCATAGTAAAACTGGAATAATATGTGTGTGATTGCTTTTCTGTATACCAAATGATTTGTTTCCTTGGGATCTACCGAGCTAGGTCAGAGGTCATGGAGACCTATTGAGTAGACCTGGACTCTTGAAGCTATGTGTTAATTATGTCTAAAGTGATAATTGCCTTTTCAAGTGTTAAATCTTTTAAAGTTTGGATGTAGATTAGTCTTTCACAGGTCTATGGTCAACTCTGAACAGCCTAGTGGCTGTCTGACATTTTTATGTTTGAGATATTGAGATATCGTTCAGAATTATACACATGCACCCATGTGGAAATTTTCTTAGTCAATCTGTGTTTTAACCAATCAGGTTACAACACCTATATGTATAATGCAGTTAATGACGTTATGTAAGAGAATAATTGTTAATGTTTTTGAGATTGTAAGCAGAATGGCCTACGAACTCATTTGCGAGTGTTGATCTTCAGTAAACTTTCTTTTTAATTGAATCTCTGACTCCGGTTCTTCTTCATCTGACAGACTGGACATTTTTGGGTTCAAACTTTAAAATATCCCCACAATATTATTAAACAATAAATGAGTTTCTGAAGATTTTTTAAACTTACCTAAGCCATATACCTACTATGTAGATATCAGAGAACAATTTAATTCATTGAACCAATGTAGTATATGGCTCCTTTAAGCTGCAAATCAGTAGGTGGGGAGCAATATCCTTTTGTGGCTGTTTGAACCCATTTGACTACAAAAAAGTCAAAAATATAAAACATCTAATTGAATGCATTTTCCACTACCACTGCAATTGGGGAAACGAGGCCATGCTCAAAAAATTATAAACCCTGTTTACACCTCATCCATTAGTGATCAGTTTGATGAAGATGCACCTTAATACCATGTATAAACAAGCCATGGAGACACTGAAGTCCAGCCTGAGTCATTTCACAGTCATGTTTTTCCCCTTACTATACTGTCACTTCTCAAACATTCACTATTTATATAAATAATATGAGTCATCTGTAAATACTCTTTTCATATATACCAAAGTTCTTCAGTGTCCATCAGCTGGCTATGGTTGCGTCCCTCATCCAGCTCTTTGGCCACGGCTTCACGCTTTGTCTCAATGCTCTCTAGTTCCTGGATCAGAGATTCCTCTTCTTGTTTTAACTGCTGCAATGCATTCAGTAGACTGGTCTCCTCTTCTTCTGGAAGCTGAGACAGCAGCTCTAAACAGCTCCTGACAATTCACAGGCAATTAAACAACCCACTGGTGTAAATTGTTTAAATTATATTTAAAAAAACCTGATATTAATTATCTGACCCGGCAAATAACATCCCAGCACTCACAGAAAATAAAATAAAAATAGTTTGTTATAGTAATTGATGTTATTGTGTGTTACTGACTTGTAATTCTGGCACTCGTTCTCTGTGATGTTGAGTTGTGTGTCCAGGTGGTCCAGTAATGTGTCAGTGCACTCCTCACAAAGTGGGTGATCAATATCTGTCTGACCAGACATGATGTCGAACAAATTGCTTGTCACCTACGGGAAAAACACACACATGAAACCTCTGCTGTGATTCATCCATCCACTCAATCAATAACGCTTATAATTAATTATTAATTATTTACTAGTTAATTATTGATAGATTTGTATTTAAATGTTAAAATGGTACATCTTTCATTATATTTAAAAAAAAAAGAATTGAAATAAACTAAATACACGTTCAATTTTACTTAGACATTAGTAACCGAGTATCTAATGATGTAATATCTAGCCATTCTTGTCTAGTATGATACAGTCCTGGCCCTGTGTGTTGTATTTAGCCCCATTTAGACAGTAATTGTTTCTCATGGGGACATATGTAAAATACAAATCTCCATAGCTCCTCAGTAATTAAACACATGCTACTGGATGAATATAAATTTGCAGTGGACATCTGAGCGTGTAATCCTATTAACCTGGAACTGTCTCAAAGTCCAAATGCTGTCAGTAAGATTACAATATTTATCTTTTTACTTATTCTATTATTTTCCTTTACATTTATCTTTATTTCTTTATGAGGCAATCTTGATCTGCATATGCCATTTCATAAGAATAAAATAAATGGTGCTTTATGGGGCCTTCTTGTTGACAGCTTAGCTCACATCAAACGTCTTCTGACTGCAACTGTCTTTAATATGTAATTAATTTTTTTAAATAATCTTTGATCTGTCCGGAGGTGATGATTGGTTTGATCTTTGCCATTCAGACTGTTCTTTAATATTATTCTTGTATCAATATATTAAAAATTCTGTCTGTATTACACTGACAACCTTCCACGAACTAGCCATAAATAAACCCCTTAAAAGCCAAAAACAAATATGAAACACTAAACTCCTACAAAATACTACATGCTAAGACTATGAGTGTGACAAGAACTTTATTTCTGTTTTAGTTAGCAGAAGTTTAGTAGTATGCCACCTTCTAGAGATAACCTGTCATTGAGTATGTTTACATGGACACCAATACTTTTTGATTAAGAGTCTGATTAAGAGTCTTAATCAAAACTGATTAAGAGTCTACAATGTAAACAGAGATTTTTGATTACCTTAATCTGACTAAAGTTGTAATTGAACTAAACAGAAATCAAATTAAGACGTGTGTAGTATTCTTATTTTAGTCACATTATTGAAGTTCACTACAGGCATGTAGACACCTTAATCGAACTATAACCATTTTGTTAATACAACTCTTTTTATTAATAATTTAATAACTGATCTAAAGCTAGATGCATTTTGCCTAACAGAAACCTGGCTAAAACCAGACTATTACATGACCCTAAACGAGTCTTCACCTGAAGGATATAATTTTAAATACGAGCCTCGTCTTAAAGGGAAAGGTGGAGGCGTTGGCATAATATATAGTAAGATTTTTAGTCACTCAGCAATCTGACTTCAAATATAATTCATTTAAAGTAATAATGTTGTATATTTCAGTGTGCAATTTAAACAATAAATATCAATCTAAATGTATATTGGCAACTGTATATATGCCTCCAGGGCACAATACTGATTTTACAAAATAATTTGCTGATTTCTTATCCAAAAAAGTTCTGGCCACAGATAAAGTTTTGATTGTTGGTGATTTTAATATTCATATAGATAATGAAAAAGATGCTTTAAGTCTGGCCTTCTTAGACATATTAGTCTCTGTTGGAGTGAAACAGCATGTCTCAGCACCTACTCATCGGCATAATCATACCTTAGACCCAATATTATCACATGGTATCGATATTGATAATGTTGAAGTTCTGCATCAGAGTGAAGATATTTCAGATCACTATTCAATCTCTTGTTTATTGTGCATTGATAGGTCTACAAAATCTGCTTATATTTATATAAATATGGTAGAATGATCACTGCTAGCACTAAAGATGACTTTGTCAGCAACCTACCTGATTTTTCTAATTTCCCTATCATTCCAGGCAGCCTAGAAGAGCTTGACACTGCAACTAATACTATTGATTTTGTCCTTTCTAGCACTTTAGACATAGTTGCTCCATTACACTTAAAAAAGATTAGGGAACAAATCTGACGCCATGGCACAATGAGCACACACATGCCTTAAAGAAAGCAGCCCAGAAAATGGAACGTAGACGGAAGAAATCAAAAATCAAAACGAAGTTTTTCATCTGGCCTGGAAAGTAAGTATACTTAACTTTAGAAAAGCTTTAAAGTCTACCAGATCTGCTTATTTTTCAACTTTAATAGAAGAAAATAATCACAATGCTAGTGTCCTGTTTAACACAGTGGCCAATCTAACTAAAAATAAAGCAACAACATGCATTTCTCAACACAGCAGTAATGACTTTATGAACTTCTTCACATGCAAGATTGATGATATCAGAGATAAAATAAGCACCATCAATCCGCCTCCTACAGCATCGTCCCAATTAGAGCACTGTAGACCGTTAATGGATAAGCTTAAAACTTTTTCAGCAATAGGTAAGGAAGAACTGTCTAAACTGAAAAATTCCTCCAAATCAACAACATCTATGTTAGATCCTATACTGACCAAATTATTAAAACATTTGTTTTCAGAAGTTTCTGAACCTGTTCTTAACGTTTTGAAATTCATCCCTGCTTTTAGAATATGCTCCTAAAACATTTAAATGAGCTGTCATTAAACCTTATTTAAAAAAAACACAGCTTGATTCCAAAGAATTAGTCAATTATAGACCCAGTTCAAACCTGCCTTTTCGATCAAAGATACTGCATTTGATACAATCGATCATAATATTCTCCTTGATAGGCTTGAAAATTATGTTGGTATTACAGGAACTGCATTGGCCTGGTTCAGGTCTTGTCTATCTGAACGTTATCAATTTGTATCAGTTAATGAAGAGGCATCATACAGATCAAAGTACACTGTGGGGTATCACAAAACTCAGTTCTCCGTCCTTTACGTTTCACATTATATATGCTAGGCGATATCATTAAAAACCATGGAGTTAGTTTCCATCGTTATGCCGATGATACACAACTTTCTCCTCTTATCTCCTCTCAACCTGATAAATTGTATGAATTTACAAAATTAACAGATTGTATAGTTGATATTAAAAATAGGATGAGAAAAAAACTCTTATTGTTAAATTCAGATAAAACTGAGGTCTTTGCTCATTGGACCCAAAAACCTCACACGCAAAAAAACCTAGAACATTGTCTAACCCTTGATGGATTCTCAGTTCAGTCAAAAATATGGGTAAATTTTGATAGCAACCTGTCATTTGAAGGCCAGACTTCAAGCATCTGTTTTTTCATCTTAAAAATGTTGCCATGTTATTCCCAGAATATCAAAATCAACAGCCTTCCTAACACAGTTCGGGAAAACACACTCTGTCAGTTAAAAACTAGATTAAAAACACATCTCTTTGCATTAGCATACAAATAAATATATATATATACACATATACACACACACACACACACACACACACACACACATATATATATATATATATATATATATATATATACACATATATATATTTATATAAATATATATATATATATATATATATATTCAGTGTCATCCGCAAACTTCAGGAGCTTGATGGAGGGGTCTTTTGCAGTGCAGTCTTTGGTGTAGGCAGAACTGAAGTCCACGAACAGAACCCTTGCGTAGTTCCCTGGTTTGTTGTAGGGTATAATGCAGTCCCATGTTGACTGTATCATCCACAGACTGGTTTGCTCTATAGGCAAACTGCAGAGGGTTCAGCAAAGGTCCAGCGATGCCCTTCAGATATGCCAGCACCATTCTTTCAAATGACTTCATGGCCACAGATGTTAAGGCAACAGGTCTGTAGTCATTGAGTCCTGTGATCTTTGGTTTCTACAGAATTGGGATGATGGTGGAGCGCTTAAAGCAGTATGGAACTTTGCAATGTTCCAGTGATCTGTTGAAGATCTGTGAGAAAATGGAGGCCAGCTGGTCAGTGCAGGTTCTCAGACAGGCTGGTGAAACACTGTCTGGACCTGGTGCTTTCCTTCTCGTCTGTTTCCTGAAGATCTGACGCACATTATCCTCACTGATCTGAAGTGCAGGGGGGGGGAGGGGGATGGCTGGAGGTGTTGATGGCTGTGTAGCTGTGTAGAGAGATGGTCACGGCAGGTGTGGAGTGTCTGGACGGAGGTCTCAAATCTACAATAGAACATATTCAGCTCATTTGCAAGATGTTTATTGCCGTCAATGCTGGGGGATGGTGTCTTGTAGTTAGTGATGTCTTTCAGGCCTTTCCACACTGATGCAGGGTCGTTGGCAGAAAACTGGTTTTCCAGGTTTTTGGCATAGCTCTTCTTAGCCACACCAATCTCCTTTGTCAGTGTGTTCCTGGCCTGATTGTACAAGACCCTGTCCCCACTCCTGTAGGCATTCTCTTTGGCCTGACGAAGCTGTCTAAGTTTTGGTGTGAACCATGGTTTATCATTGTTAAATGATAAATAAGTCCTGGTAGGGATGCATAACTCCTCACAGAAACTGATGTATGATGTTACAGTCTCTGTGAGCTCGTCAAGGTCGGTGGCAGCAGCTTCAAATACACTCCAGTCAGTGCATTTAAAACAGGCCTGTAAGTACTGCTCTGTGTCGTTGGTCCATCTCTTAACAGTCCTTAATACTGGCTTAGTAGTTTTAAGTTTTTGCCTGTAAGTTGGTAGAAGATAAACCAGGCAGTGGTCAGAGAGTCCTAGAGGTGCTCTGGTGACGGAGCGATATGCATCCTTTATTGTTGTGTAACAATGGTCCAAAATATTATTGTCTCTGCTGGGGCATGTAATATGCTGTTTAAATTTAGGCAGCTTATCTGTGAGTCTAGCCTGATTAAAGTCACAGAGAATGATAAAAACAGAGTCCGGGTGTTGGGTGTTTTCCATATACATATGTAAATAGGGACAGCAGCATTCCAACAACAGTCACAGATCCTAGAGGTGGACAAGTGGATACATTCCATTGCAGGGCTACCAGCACATTTAAACGGTCAACATTATCGAGGACCTCTCAGTTGGTGGAGAACCAAGAGGCAATGTGCATGGAGGTCTCACGGGTGCTGTGACTCCAAACTACTGCCCCCCCCCCCCCCCCTCTCCAAACTACTGCCCCCCCCCCCACCTCATTTAATAATCCAGAAAAGCTAGCAGTATTGTGAAAGACTCCAACAGTTTCTTTCCACAAGCTGTTACAGCCCTCAACTCAAATCATCTTAGACCCCTCTGAAATATTATCTACAATCCCAGCTCCAAAAACCCAGGACCCCCTCTTCTTCTCACCACGCCACACCACACCACACCACATGAAAACATTATGCAATTCTGAGTGTGAACACTAAACTGTAAACTCCACCTTACAATGACTCAATAGGAAAAACAATGTTTCAGTGCTGATAATAGTAGAATATTAAACACGATTTTATTTTATTTAAAATTAAAGTAATAGTGTAAAATGAATTCCATGAGAGAACTTAATGACACAATTTTAAACTTTTTTTACAACCCTTCATTTCAACACCATTTCAACAATTATTTAAGGTATTGAGATAGAGACTCCTTTTCATTGTTTAATGTTGAAACTGCCTTCTATTTGTTGTCAAACTTTACACATTTTAAATATGAATATTGTGCAGTATAGTGCTGTTTTGTATGTGATTCCATACTTTCAGTCTGCGACTCAAGTTCTCCATAGTTCCACCATCAGAAGCTTCTCCAATAAGCGTGAAACTGTTTGTGCTTTCAGCTGACATCATCCTGCAGAACACAAATGGCTTATTATTACAGCATACCAGCACCAACCTATAGCTCAATGTGAAAGAAACAACGTCATTTGCATTCACACGCACAAAGGTTATGATCCATCTCAAATGTTGACTACTGTATATAGTTGACTGCTATAAATAAGTCCACTGGACAATCAAATCAGTATCTTCATAAAGCTGGTCAGATATTCCTGGTAGATAGCTGTGCTGACCCTGGACCTGATATAAAACAGTGGAAAAACACAAGCAGATGACATGCACTCAAAATTGCTAAATTTACTTTCATCTGAAAAAAGGACTTTGGCTAAGCACTGAGCAACAGTCCTGTTTTTTTTTGTCCTCCGCCTAGGTAAGTTGCCTCTGATGTCTCATTCTTGCTCGTGCTCTACTGACCAGCTTTATGGAGTTGGATTTTCAAACAAAACTCAGTCTAAGCTGAACAACCGTGATCTCCAATCCCTCAGGAGGCACTGCATCAAGAACTTTCATTCATCTTTAAGACCGATATCACCAAACTACTTTGGAAAACCTTTGTCAAGTACCACAATATGTAGTTACATCCAAAAATGCCAGTTAAAACTGTACTGTGACAAAAGGAAGCCCTATATTAACCCTGTCGACAATTTCTCTGCGCTCGGAGGCATCTGGGATGGACCATCACACAGTGGAAACGTGTACTGTGGTCAGATAAATCTGTATTTCGGGTATTTTTGAAAATGGACAGTGTGCTTCGGACCAAAGAAGAAAGGGATCATCCAGACTGTTATCAGCAACACATCCAAAAGCCAAGGTCTGTCATGGTAAGGGGTTGTGTCAATGCCCTTGGCAAAGGTAACTTGCATTTCTGTGATGGCACCAGTAATACTAAAAAGTATTTGGAGCACATTATGCTGGTCTTTAAAGGAGTGGTCCAACACAATATAATATTTTAAACATCATGTGTATTGTAGCTGTGTGAACATAAACAACATCTTTGAATGTAATATGCTCAAAGTTCAATGCAAAGGGAGACATTGGCTCTTACATGGCTAGCTTAGCAAAGCCTACAGAAAACAACATTTGGGGACTACAAAAAAAACATTCAGGTTAATGATGTCATAAACCCTTCAGGTTATGCGTGTACACCCCGTGCAGCAAAGGAATGTGGCAAGAAGTGCTGTAATGTTATAGCAGAGAAAGCTAAGATGTCATCCAAACTCTGCTATTTTCACGGAGCTTCTTCTGTTTCTGTATTTGGGCTTCCAAAGGACAAGACACAAAGAGAGAAGTGCTTACAATTTAATTTTAATTATGTTCCAGAGAATTATAAAAAAGATATAGCTCTAGAATTTGACAAATGACAGCTTCTTAAATCTCTCCCAGTTTAGTGCTGGATTTGGCTAAAAACTGCAGTTCCAACCATAATAGAAAAAGCTGTGGATTGTGAGCCACAACCTGCAAGTATTTTTTATTTGTTAAAATTTATCTATTACATGCATAGTTTCTAGCGTTAACAGCATGTTGTAGCAAAGGCATAAACAAGGATGTAAACAACAAGAAATGGTGTTTGGCACCGTTAACAATTTAGCTACAAATTCATATTTATCCGTCAAACCCCTGTCAACACCCACAATCTTCACCAGCATTGCAATGTCTTAAATAAAGAACTCATAAGATATATGAACGTTTCATATTACTTACACATGCTTATATCCCGAATATATATGAAAGACACTTGTCAGATTTTATTTTAGAGAGCAGGCATGAGATTCAGCTGTGTCCTCTTTTTGAATTAGAAATTTTCTTTCTAATTCAGGCTGAAACTGATATGGCTGCTACGCTGACTGACAGTATTTACATAACAGAGGCAAAGCATGTGCTAGTGGATGCTTGATACTTCCTGGTGACGTTGTGCCGATCTGCAAATCACAGCACATGTTAACTGACCAATCAGACCCTCTTGAGGGCAGGCCTATGGAGCATCTAGGAAATATGATAGTCGTTTTCATGTTAGCCGAGTAGCAGTATAAAATTAAAGTAAAATATCTGAAGAAAAATAACATGATTTTTTACAAATGAAGCATGAGCACACATTGTTTTGAACCCCATAAACACAACAAAGCCTTAACAATACACTCTGGACAATGGCTCCAGCTACAGAAGTAGCAGACCCTGACACTGAATGAATGGATGTGATGTCTAAACTTTCAGAGTAATCTCAGCTTGATGTCCAGTTGATTTGAGTGATTGATTAACCTGTCTCAATGTTTAAACTCAAGTAGGTAGTCTCAATGTCTTTCATGGTTCTTTAATGCACTTTCCCAAGTTGCAGAATATACTGGATTCAGGAGCAAACCTGCACAGGAGTTTGCAGTGGGAAAGAGCAGTTCCCAGTGTGCATGAGGTGATTTCTCAAAGATGGATAAAATCCTCTTTTGGCCAAGAGGAGAACAGCCACAAGAAGGAGGTCACCGCCACCACTGGGCACCTGTAATAGACTGTGGTGATGCTGTTTGAAGTTACAGTAGTCTGCCTTAATAATGTGCTTGATTCAGACCTGATCATTATGGAACGTAGGCAAAAGAAATCAAAACTAGAAGGTTTTTCGTCTGGCCTGGAAAGTAAGTATACTTAACATTAGAAAAGCTTTAAAGTCTGCAAGATCTGCTTATTTTTCAACTTTAATAGAAAAAAATAAACACAATCCTAGAGTCCCGTTTAACACAGTGGCCAATCTAACTAAAAAAGCATTAACATGCATTTCCCAACACGGTTATAATAAATTTCTTCACATGCAAGATTGATGATATCAGAAATAAAATAAGCACCATCAATCTGCCTCTTACAGCATCATCCCAATTAGAGCACTGTAGGCCGTTAATGAATAAACTTCAAACTTTTTCAGCAGTAGGTGAGGAAGAACCGTCTAAACTGATAAATTCCTCCAAATCAAATTCTATGTTAAATCCTATACTGACCAAATTACTAAAACAATTGTTTTCAGAAGTTTCTGAAGCTGTTCTTAACGTTTTTAATTCATCCCTACTTTTAGGACTTATGCCTAAAACTTTTAAACTAGCTGTCATTTAAAAAACACAGATCCCCAAGAATTTGTAAATTATTGACCCATTTCAAACCTGCCCTTTCTATTTGAAGCTATTGAAAAAAGTAATATCTGCTCAAGTATGTTCCTTCCTACAGAGAAACAATATTTGTGAAAAAATCCAATCTGGATTTAGAGCATTTCATAGCACAGAAACAGCACTCCTAAGAGTTACAAATGACCTGCTGCTGTCGTCCGATCATGGTTGCATTTCTCTCTTAGTGTTATTGGACCTCGGTGCTGCATTTGATACTATCGATCATAATATTCTCCTTGATAGGCTTGAAAATTATGTTGGTAATACAGGAACTGCATTGGCCTGGTTTAGGTGTTATCTATCTGAACGTTATCAATTTGTATCAGTTAATGAAGAGGCATCATACAGATCAAAAGTTCACTGTGGGGTACCACAAGGCTCAGTTCTTGGTCCCTTACTTTTCAGATTATATATGCATTTAAAAACACGGAGTTCGCTTCCATTGTTATGCTGATGATACACAACTTTATATCTCCTCTCAACCTGATAATTTGTATGAATTTACAAAATTAACAGAATGTATAGCTGATATTAGAAATTGGATGACTAATAACTTTTTATTACTACATTCAGATAAAACTGAGGTCTTGCTTATTGGACCCAAAAACCTCACATGTAAAAACCTAGAACACGGTCTAACCCTTGATGGATTCTCAGTTCAGTCCTCATCTTCAGTCAAAAATTTGGCGGTGATTTTTGATAGCAACCTGTCGTTTAAAGGCCAGATTTCAAGCATCTGTAAAACTGCTTTTTTTCATCTTATAAATGTTGCCAAACTTCAACATATGCCATAAATGTCTGATGCGGAAACGCTTATTCATGCTTTCATGACCTCTCAGTTAGACTATTGTAATGCGTTACTAGGTGGTTGCCCTGTTTGCCTAATTAACAAACTTCAGCAAGTTCAAAATGCTGCTGCTAGAGTGCTTTCTAGAACAAAGAAATATGATCATATTACTCCATATTACATATTACTACTTTCATCTTCCTATTAAATATCGTATAAATTAAAAAAAAAAATTAACTACCTACAAAGCCCTGAAAGGCTTCGCTCCCCAGTATTTGAGGGACCTCCTGGTGTATTATAGCAATTAATTCTGGACAACAGATTATTCCTAGAATATCAAAATTAACTGTAGGCGGTAGATCTTTCTTATATCTGGCACCTAAACTCTGGAACAGCCTTCCTAGCACAGTTCGGGAAGCAGACACACTCTTTCAGTTTAAAACTAGATTAAAGACACATTTCTTGCATTAGCATACACATAAAACACAAATGCTTTTGAAATCCAAATCCTCTAAAGTATTGTTAGTCTGCATTATTTAGGGCAACCGGAGCTGAGAACACTTCCCAAAAGACATCATAATTTGAATGGCATCTGCGCTTATGTTAGTCCGTTTTTATTATTCCCGAGGTTTCCACAATCCTGGACCGGGCCGTATCCTGAGCAGCTGCTGTGGTGATCATCGAGGAGTGGAAAGCATGAGACTGATTTCTGTAAGACCCCAGTGACAGACGAGTCTTCGCATTGATCCTGAAGGTCCAGCCTGTACACCAGCCAGTGACCTCTCCCACCTGCAGCTTCTCCACGATGGACGTCCAGCTTTCTCCAGCCTCCGGCGCTTAGACTGCAGCTCTGCACAAGAAGTTTGGCCATATCAGAAATGGTCGTGCCCAACTGAGCCTGGTTTCTGTCAAGGTTTTTTTTCCCTTCACTTTTGTCAATTGGTGAAGTTCATTCCTTGCCACTGTCGCCACTGGATTGCATGGTTTGGGACTTGTGGAGCTGCACATTGATGGATTTGCTCTTAAGTGTTTGAACTTTTAGCAGTGAAAATTTTACCAAACTGAACTGAACTAAACTGAACTTAAACTCTGAAAACTGGACAGACAGTGTTTAGTATAATCTCCTATGTTAAGCTGCTTTGACACAATCTACAATCTAAAAGCGCTATAGAAATAAAGATTAATTGAATTGAATAAAATTTTAATTGATTTCTTCTAAGATAAATTACATTAGATTCCTGAATCTGTTTTGATTTACCCAAAGAAGAAGGAGGCCATGGGCTGGTACTTCTACAGAGCAGAACAGCAGCTTTTAGACTTCAATTCATAAAAAGACTTTTGAGTGTCAGGGTAGTTTAATTTGGAAATCAGTTGTATTTGCTGTTTTGCATAATTGTAAGAGGTTTAGGCCTAGATGCATCTTTTTTTTTTTTTTGGGTGAACACGAAAAAGTTGAAGGTGTCCATATTACCTATTTTTTATTGAAACCTTTTTAAAGTCTGGTCTCTCTTTTCTGTAAAGAGGCCAAATATTACAAGTTCCCTACACTGATTGCTACAGGAACATTTCATTTATGGCTCTTGGCTGGACATTTGTTGTGACAGCCCACTCCCTGCTTTGGAAGAAATTCTTCGTTCCTCTGGACTAATAACACTTGGACATTTATCGAGAATAGCCGTAAAAGGTTTTAAGGACATTGATTCAGTTGCTGGACATTTAAGCATTTTTTTGTGGAAAAACTCCTGGAGAAGTGGAGGACTGCTCTTGCAGAGGATGAACTGAAATTGCCTGAAAATTATGCAGAGAGACCCACGTTTTCAAACTCTGAAGACTCCTTTGCCTGGTTTTATCTTCTCAATTGGAAGGGTGCGAGGAAGCCTTTCTGATTTCTAAGAGTCTAATTTTAAAAGAATCAGAGACTGCTTCTGGCAAAGATTTGTGTAACTATTGTGTGAATGCTTTTAATCGGAGAGTTTTGGACAAAAGGGTTGACACTTCTTGGTGTACAGTACTCCAAATGAAAGAGGGTAAAAGACCTGAATGGAGAGCTTGATATTAGTCACCATTAAAATATAGGGCATTTAAAGTGGAGACTTTTACATGGTGCGGTTGCAATAAATGCTTTTATTTCAAAGCAGGTTAGTTATGAATGCCCTACGAGGGAATCTGTATTCCATGCTTTTTTAACAATGTGGGAGATTAGACTCACTATTTACTGTTCTTTCATATTTGTTTGTCTGTTTTGAGGAAACCTTTTGCGAGGAAATCTTTTTTTTTTGTTGTTGTTGTTGTTGTTGTTTTAAGTATGTTTGGAGACATCGATTAAGTGTCAACTCCTGAATTTTTTGTTAGGACAAGCAAAAATTGCTATTTACATGACCAGAAAAGACAAACCAGAACACAATTTGAATAGTAATTTGGAAGTGGTCTTTTTTAATTCTGTGAAGTCTGGGATTTAAATTGATTTCCGTTATTTTAAACCTATGACTGATCTTCTGTCTTTTGGCTTGCTTTGGTTCCATAAAGGGATCTTGTGTGAGGTCATTGATGATGAACTAATTTTTGCACCGTTTAAAATAATTGTTTTGCTTTATTTTGTTTGGTACGACTTGATATAGTGATATACACTCCCTCTTTCCTCCACCAAACCTCCCCATAATATCTCCTTCCGTAACCTAAAAATATTGACATATGATCTTTTTTTGCTATTACTAATTCCCTTCTTGACACTACTAACCTTTCCTCACTAGATGACTTAGTATCTCCTTATAACACTGGACTTCTTTACATTCTTAACTCTTTTGCTCCCTTAAAAACCAGATGTCTCCTTTCTCTCAGTCTGCCCCATGGTTTACACCAAAACTTTGGTTCATGAAAGCCAAAAATTGGCAAATTGAGAGACTTTCTAGGAAAACTGACCTTGCTGTTCACAAAGAAATGCATAAAAATCACATCCTATAATGTAAGAACTGTATTACTCAAACCAACTATTTTCCCAATCTTGTATGTTCCAATGAAGGTAACACCACATCTGTTTTCACTGTACAAGTCTATCACTAAACCCCCAGACTCACACCTCAACTTCACTCAGTATCTTTCTGTAATTCCATCATGATAGAAAAATCCTTAATATTCACCAGCATCTTGGTTCATCTTCTCCAAGCATTATATCTGAACTTCCACAATCCAAAAATGTATTCTCCCATTTTCCACTTCCTACAACCTCAGAAATTTCAAATCTTATTTCCAAATCTAAATCATCTTCCTCTCATTTACATCCTCTCCCCACTGTTCTGGTTAAAGCCTGTCTCCCTTCTCTCATCCCTCTCATTTCAGCCATTATTCACTCTTCTCTTTCCACTGCAACAGTTCCTGCTTCCTTCAAAACTGCAGTAATGACTCCTATACTCAAATAAACCTGGCTCTGGCCAATTTTATTTTAATAACTTACGACCCATTTCTAATCTACCATATATATCTCCAGAATTCTTGAAAAAATTGTAGCAATACAACTTCAAACCCATTTATCCCAGAACAACAATCCCAGAACTATCTCCTTCCTCTTGGTAATATTCTCAGTAAGCATAACAAACAGTTCCACTGCTACATGGATAACACCTAGCTCTACCTCTCTGGCAAACCCCCTTTTAATTTTCCACCTTTGTCCCTTACAGTTTGCTTAGCAGAAATAAAATCTTGGCTCTATCTTAACTTTCTCAAATTAAATAGTGGCAATACTGAGGTTTCGCTTGTTGGTACCAAATCAACACTTTCCAAAACTTACTTTTTTTTTTGTTCTATTGATGACTGTTCCATTTACCCCTCTAAACAGGCTAAGAGTCTGGGTGTCATCCTTGATAGCACCTTATCTTTTGATTCTCACATCAATAACATCACCCGGTCTGCTTACTTCCACCTACGTAACATTAACCGACTCCACCCTTCTCTTACCCCTCATGCCACAGCTGTTCTTGTTTATAGACTTGTCACATCTTGTTTAGATTACTGCAACTCGATTCTCTTTGGTCTCACTCATAAATCCCTCCATAAGCTTCAGTTGGTCCACAACTCAGCTGTTCATATAATCACCAAAACCCCTTCTTCTCATCAATTCAATTCAATTCAAGTTTATTTATATAGCGCTTTTTACAATGTAGATTGTGTCAAAGCAGCATAACATGTACTAGTAATGTCCAGATTTCAGAGTTGAAGTTCAGTTTAGTTCAGTTCAGTGTGGTTTAAGTTTCACTGCTGAAAGTTCAAACGCATCACCCCTGTCCTGCAGCTGCTTCACTGGTTACCAGTTCCCTTTCGAATTGATTTAAAAAATTTTCTGTTAACATTAAAAGCCATCCACAAGCTTGCCCCTCCATATTTGTCAGCTCTAATTCATATTGCTGCTCCCTCTCGCACTCTTGAGATCTTCTTCCTCCTGCCACTTGTCTATCGTCTATGGGCAGTAGAACATTCAGCCACTCTGCTCCCTGGCTTTGGAACTCACTACCATCAGAAACATTGACTCTATTACATTATTCAAAACAAGACTCAAAACTTGCTTATTTAAGATGTTTTTTAATTCTCAACTGTATTGGAACTATTGTTGTGTATACTTTTATATTATTTCTCGTTGTTTTATTGCTCGTTTTACTGTACAATGTCCTTGAGTAGGCAGAAAGGTGCCTTTAAATAAAATGTATTATTATTACTATTATTACATGTGATACAGTGAATCCTGAAAGTATTTAAAGCGCTTCACTTTTTTCACATTTTTTATGTTACAGCCTTACTCCAAAATGGATTAAATTCATTTATTTTCTCAAAATTCTACACACAATACTCCATAATGACAATGTGAAAAAAAGATTTTTAGAAATTGTTGCAAATTTATTTAAAATAAAAAACCTGAAAAATCACATGTACATAAGTATTCACAGCCTTTGCTGTGAATATCTAAACTGAGCTCAGGTACATTCTGTTTCCACTGATCATTCTTGAGATGTTTCAGCAGCTTAATTGGAGTTCACCTGTGGTAAATTCAGTTGATTTGACATGATTTGAAAAGGCATACACCTGCATATATAAGGTCCCATTGTTGACAGTGCACGTCAAAGCACAAACCAAGCATGAAGACAAAGGAATTGTCTGTAGACCTCCGAGACAGGATTGGGGAAGGTTACAAAAACAAAATTCTGCTGCTCTGAAAGTTCCAATGAGCACAGTAGCCTCCATCATCCGTAAGTTGAAGATGTTTGGAACCACCAGGACGCTTCCTAGAGCTGGCCAGCCATCTAGGCTCCAGCGTTCTTCTGTGGAGAGAGGAGAACCTTACAACCATCTGTGCAGCAATCCACCAATTAGGCCTGTATGGTAGAGTGGCCAGACAGAACCCAATCCCCACCTGGAATTTGCCAAAAGGCATCTGAAGGACTCTCAGACCATAAGAAACAAATTTCACTGGTCTGATGAGACTAAAATTTAACTCTTTGGAGTGAATGCCAGGTGTTACATTTGGAGAAAACCAGGCACCGCTCATCACCAGGCTAATACTTTCCCAACACTGAAGCATGGTGGTGACAGCATCATGCTGTGGGGATGTTTTTCAGCAGCAGGAACTGGCCAACTAGTCAGGATAGAGGGAAAGATGAATGCAGCAATGAACAGAGACATCCTGAATGAAAACCTGCTTCAGAGTGCTCTTGACCTCAGACTGGGGAGATGGTTCATTTTCCAGCAGGACAACGACCCAAAGCACACTGCCAAAATATCAATGGAGTGGCTTCACAACAACTCGGTGAATGTCCTTGAGTGGGCCAGCCAGAGCCCAGACCTAGATCCTATTGAACATCTTTGGAGAGATCTGAAAATGGCTGTACACCGTCGCTTCTCATCCAACCTGATAAAGCTTGAGAGGTACTGCAAAGAGGAATGGGAAAAATTACCAAAGACAGGTATGCCAAGCTTGTGGCATCATATTCAAAAAGACTTGAGGCTGTAATTGCTGCCAAAGGTGCATCAACAAAGTATTGAGCAAAGGCTGTGAATACTTATGTACATGTGATTTTTCAGGTTTTTTTTTATTTTTTATAAATTTGCAACAATTAAAAAAAATCCTTTTTCATATTGTCATTATGAGGTATTGTGTGTAAAATTGATGAAATAAATGAATTTAATCCATTTTGGAAAAAGGCTGTAACATAATAAAATGTGGAAAAAGTGAAGTGCTATGAATACTTTCCAGATGCACTGTAATTACCAAATGGCATTACTTCACCTTTAATTACTTCCACTAGCATTATCTGCTAGATGGTGCCACTCACTCATGAAAATGCTGTCTGTCAGCAATAACCTGCATGTGAGAATGTTGTATTAGTCATTGTTTGGTAAAACCATTTATTTCAGCTTGACTTGTAGATGATAAGTTATTCTATACAGCAAAAAACCCAAATAAAATTTCTGCCAAGGGAAACTGTCATTGACAAATATGGTGGCCATAGCAATGACAAAAGCCAGGGAATCGCATGCTCAGAAAAGCATTTAAATCGGTAAAGGAAGCATCACGTGTCACGTTTTCCACCTGATTTTACACTGGATATTTGAATAGCCCTATAAAGAGTTAACCAGAGAGATAAGGTAAAAGCCATGCAAAGTGATTAAAACACAATTAAATACATATTTTGCAAGCTACAGAAGACAAGGAGGCAAGCATTTAAATCACACTTACAGGTTGTAATCCAGAGGAAGAAAAAAAAGGTCAATATCTGTATACTGACAAAGTACCTGTCAAAGTCTGACAAAGTCCCATACATATTATAATACTTGGTGCTGATTTTTCATTTAACAAATGGCTAGCAAATCCTAGGTCAGTTATTGAATTAATCATCAGAAAAATGACAGCAACAAACACAGCACAAGGTTGGCTTGGCTATACTGTGGTATCGTTGTGAAAATTAATCCCCATATTTCATATTTCATAAAATTTACTCCCCACAGCTGCATTTCTGGCCATGTCAAAGTAATCGTCATCTTCAGTCATGATCAATCCCATCCCCTGCACTCCACAAGCGTTGTACTGGATCCAGCACATCATATTTGGCAATGTTTCGTATCTACGTCAATACGAACCAGCAAGATTTGAACCCAGGACGATTCATATTTTCAACTCTGAGTAGTTTTAAACATGGTGCACTTTCAAATATAAACCTCAGCTAGATGTTTTCATTTACTTAGAGCAGTGTTACACGCTGCATGGAAGGTCATTTTCGAAAACTCATAATAGTTTAAACTTTACATTTTATCCAATATTATCATCTCATATATATATATATGTTCAAGTACACAGATATTTGTTAAACAAATTTTCATGACTTTTCCAAAGCATTTTGTGTTTATCTGTTTTTCAAAAACTTTTCCAGACCTGGAAAATGCCTTGTCAAAATTCCATGACTTTTCAGGTTTTCCAGGTCAGTACAAACCCTGTTTTTCATAAATGTCCAAGGATTGGACATGCCAAATAATCAAACAATCGTCTTTCATGTTGTTTTTATGGTGTTTGTTGAATTGAGGTAAATAACGAACAAATTCATTTTTTAAATAAGGCATTAACATCATAAAATGTGTAAAAAGTGAAGCGCTCCGAATAACTCACTTGCCCTGTATTTCATAATTTTTATAAACTATTGGTTTGATTAAAGATTGTAATATTTTATTTGCTAATCATGCAGTTCTAACCAGAACACATGTTAAGGTGTTAAATTAACATCATACCTTGCAGGTGGTATAAATTTTCGAGCCACACCATCTTGTTTGTTCTCCAAAAAGGTCTCCTGAAATAACATATAGATTATTAGACAATTTAAAATAGATTTAAAAAATTCAAGATTACATTTCTTACAATATCTTACAAAACTAGGAGGTTGATGGCATACTGTTGATGGTATACAGTGGTGCTATACACTTTTGAGGGTGGTTGTTAAGGAGCTGCTAGAGTCATATAGACAATTTAGTTTAATGGCTGTAGCTTTAAAGCTACTAGCTGTTAGTCAGAAATTTTACTTTAAATACAAAGTTCTGTCATAAAACTCTATTGGGTGCACAGGCTGATAGGTCATATCTAATCTGCTCCTACTACGTCAACTAAATGTTGCAGGTAATTGGTTGCTGTTGCCTCAAGAGCCAATGAGTGTTGTTTGCACTAGCAATTGCAATAAGTTTTCACATGAGCCACTTAAAAACAGCATAAGGCAAAAGAACTTAGAGATAAGTGACGATAATCTTTTACTTTATTTATGTGGTGTTGGTCTGTTTATTGTTTTAAGAATGCATCAAATCAAGCTTAATATATACAACTTTTGTGTATCTAAAAAAATTCAATGTAATGTGCCAGAAACTATATCACGACATAAAATTAACAAAGTTGAAACAGATTTTTTAGTACAAGGCGTTGCTGATACTTGGATCATACAAACCAGGATCCAACATTTGAATGATTACAGATGGACTTTATTGACTGCTAATAATGACATGAGTAAGTATACACTGGTTTGTGCTTTCTTTAATGTCACATTTTGCAAACTAAGACAATGGGTCTTCATCACTAATAACTGTGTAAATTTTTCATATCTATACGCACATTTGAACTTCTTATGAAAACTTACTGCTTAATTACAAAAAAAGGCATGCGTACGCACATTAATTTAGTTCTTAAACCCGCTCTTCTGTTAATACATTTTGAGTGTTTGGCTCTGTTCAAAATTACTGTCCGAGTGCACAAGGTTGATAATTTGCATAATACTCCCCAAACCAGTTCTATATAAGGACTTTCCACAAATTATAAGACGACAAACTATGAATTGAGAAGAGACAATTATCGCACCAAAAACAAATGCAGTCTGTATCCGTCCGTGCTCCAGCAAATTTCACATTTACATTTACTATCCTCCTGGTCAGTTTAGTGCATTTACTGCACAACATTTAGTCCAAGCTCTTGTAATTTTAAGGCTGGACTACAGCAATGCTCTTCTAGCTGGACTCCCATCTTGCACCCTTAAACCTCTACAAACGATCCTGAGCCCAAGAGAGCCCATGTAACACCTCTCTTTATCTCTCTGCATTGGTTACCATCAAGGTCCGTATTAAGTTCAAATCATTGATGCTTGCTTACAGAACAGCCATTGGAACTGCACCCTCATAACTCCACCTGCTCCTAAAGTTCTACATCCCCTACACGAGCCACCGGTCAGTGAGCACCATCACAGAGAGGTTATAAGTCATTTTACAAAACCTTTTCATTTAATGTTCCTCACTGGTGGAATAATTTCACCTGAACCCCTGTGAACAAAACCAGGACACCCTCAAACCCTTACATACTTACCTCTCTGATTCCCATTCCTTCTTGTGACAGAAGGTCGGATCTAATACAGACCTGTTTCAAGAACTTGTGGACTCACTCAAACAGGTGTTGCAGACACCACCACCATCGAGCACTTCTGCCTTCCACACAACTTCACCGACTGTCAACACCAATCCCATGGCCCGGCCAGCACCCTACTCAGGCTTGGCAGAGGAGTGCAACGTTTTTCTGCTACAGTGTTTGCTAGTTTTTGAAATGTAACCCTTACAATATCTTACAGATTCTTCCAAGATTGATTTCCCTGCTTACAGGCAAGGCACTGCATTGGGTGGAGATATTGTTGGGCAGAGAAAATAAAAGGTGCGGTGACTCAGCCAAAAAAAAAAAAAAAGTTCACAGAACATTTTCTAGGTGGTTTTTGGTTGTTCCACTAAAAAAGCATGCACCAGTGAACAGTTATACCATCTGAAACAAGGTTGCAGCCAGTCAGTGGGATAAACGAGCTCCGATGACTTACCGCTAAGGTCTCGAACCTCGCCTAAGAATGCAATTAGCTGCCTATGTTGACTCATTTGGTCTCAAAAACTTTATTCAGCTGTCTATTCAATGTTCTTCCCGCATTGAAGCCTATAGCAGGGAACACCCCAGTACATCTAATCATCCACTCCTCCATCAGCCTGTGTCTACGACCACTCCAGAATCCAGCCCCGAACCAATGATCCATCAGCTGAACCGGGGTCTTTGCCTGTATTGTGGAAAAGTGGGGCATTTCCATGCAGCATGCCCCATATGCCCATCACATCCAACGGTGAGTAAAATACATGCTATGCACGAAAACATGCTTCCACACACTATTGCTGTGATGTTTACTGCTCACAACACTGCTCACTCCTTTGACTCCGGTTCAGTGGGCAATTTCATTTCTGGAGCCCTCTGTCGTCTGCTCCGCTCTAAAACCCGCTACTCTGAAAAAACTATGATGTTCAGACCATCATCGGAAAACCCTTAAACCGCCAACACATCAATGGAATAGTGGATTCGATACACAAGGAACAGGTTACTCCATTAAGAAGATATTGATTTATTGATTCTGGAGGGGTCAACAGCTGACATCATCCTAGGGCAACCCTGTCTGGTAAAACAGTGAGCCAGTGAACCATAGATGCATCTTCCCCCTTTCTATTCCCAAACAAAAGGCCTTGGAGGAGAACGTAGAAAAAGTCTCATCCCAAGGATACTTTTTCTTTGTAGCCAATAAGTATGGGGGGTTACATTCCTGTATTGATTATTGTGCCTTTAACAAGGTCACCGTAAAGAACAGATACCCACTTCCCCTTGTCCCAGCAGCTCTAGAACATCTGCGCAAAGACAGAATTTTCACAAAATTGGACCTCCGCAGCACAGAAAACAGTATTTATTACCCCTAGAGGCCACTATGAGTGTCATGTGATACCCTATGGATTGCACACGGCTACATGACTTCAATCTGTTCATGAAGGCTGAAAAGTGCTTTTTTTTTACCATAAATTTATCAAGTATTACAGTAATATTTTCTGTAAACTTGTCTTCTCTGAGGAATGCCCAAGTCTCTAGTATGGACTGAAAAAGCTGTTGAAGCATTCACACATTGAAGCATCTGTAAAACAGCATTTTTTAATCTTAAAAATGTTCCCAGACTTCAACATATGCTATCAATGTCTAATGCAGAAAAGCTTATTCATGTTTTTAGGACTTCTCTGTTAGACTATTGTAATGAGTTACTAGGCATTTAATTATCACAAAATTCTACTTAAAAAACAAGACCCCAAAAATTTAATTGGCAACCCTACAGAAACCAAAATCACAAGGAAGATTAGAAGCACCAAATTTTTACAATAATTTTCTGGCAAATCAGCTCCAAAACATAGACAAATGGATCCTACCTAACTCATCTGAATACACATGGCAAGATAGTGAACAATCAATCTGTAAGGACATTAACATTTCAGAAATACCTTTCCACAGTCAAACAATCAAAAAACAGCACTGTTTTAAAATGCCGACAATAGAAACAACCCTGACAGCATGGTGGAAATTCTATCAAATCACAAATTCCCCACTCACACTCTAAATAAAACTCGATCTGGAATAACCCTGATTTTATAGCTAACAACCACTAAATGGAAATCAGACTTATCCATTACTCCCAATGCTGTATTCTGGACTCAAATTTGCAATAACACATACTCCATGACTTTCCCAGTGATGGGTTGCAGCTGGAAGAGCATCCGCTGAATAAAACATATGCTGGATAAGTTGGCGGTTCATTCCGCTGTGGCAACCCAAGATTAATAAAGGGACTAAGCCGAAAAGAAAATGAATACACTCCATGACTAAAAATGCTGACTTAAAACAATGGGTTTCACCTCAGAAACATGTTCACATTGCACACAAAACTTATTGCATTGCTTAAATTGCTTAAATGACTTAAATTAAAACATTTGGGAAAAGGTTACTGACTCACTGTCTAACTTTATGGGATGTCACATCCCACCGTGTTCCTCACTCTGCATACTAGACGACATAGGCCACAATAGATATAAATAATTCAAACGGTCAATTACTACTGGTGGCCCTAACTACTGCCAAGAAAACTATCCTGATGAACTGGAAATCAAGAAATACCATTTACATATTATCTTGGAAAAACTTTATAGAATATTTTTTTATCTTTATAATTTATAGAATACATCTCCATTGAAGATCCTCTTTGTCTGAAGCCATTCCCCAACAACACCTTCATCAGTACATAGACAAGAGGTGAGGGGGAGAGGGGGTCAGGAAGAGGTAGAAACTGTCTAATATTAAATCTAATTAAATATCCTAAAATAAGGAAAGAAAAAAAAAAGATTTAGTATAAATTTTTATTAGTATTTTCCCATATCATTGTTTTATATACTTCTTTATTTCCCCTCTTGTTCGATTCGTTCTTTTTTCTGTCTCTCCCAAATTTATTTTATTATAATTGTTTATAAAAAAAAATTGACATCTTTAAATGTACAGCTTGTATTAGAGATAGAGGTGAGTCCAGTTCTACCCCTGGCCAGTCCAACAACAGATTAAATAATAACAATTATTTGAATAAAAAATAAAGGATGCACACAAAACACATACTTATTGTAACACTCAATGTAGGACATGACAAAACGGGAACACAATATTAACAAAAGGACAGATTTATTTTACGAAACACTTACTGGGTACAAGTACGGGGATAGAACAGGAAACTCAGACAGGACATCGACGTAGAACAATACAATACCGGACCACGAATGATACACACGGAAGAGTATAAATAGACAGAGGGATGATTAAACTAACAGGGCACAAGAGATGGACACAGGTGAGATTAATGAACACTGAACATGGCGGGAAAAGACAGAACAAAGGGATCACATGATGAAAACAATAGCACATGACAGAACAGTGACACTTATATATATACTACATTCACAGGGTAAGTGTGACGTGGGCATAGCAACCTGGGCATTGCACTGGACTGATCCATGCTACACGTCATACTTTTTTAATGCATCACAAAACAACTGACAAACACTGTACACTTCAAGGCTGATCTTATAACTTCCACCTCCTCAAAATCATTATTAATGTTGTCATTGTTTTTATTATTACTATTATCAACATGAGCATATAATAGTTATCACATTTATCTGTCCACCTCTTGATCTTTCAATCTGCTTCTTCTTATTATTATTATTATTATTATTATTGATTAATTAATAATATTATTATTATTATTATTATTATTGTAATATATTTTTTCTTGTTATTTTTATTAATATTATTTTACAGTTTTCTTATTTTTTGTATATTATCATTATTATTGTAATATTGTTTTTTTCCCTCTTGTTATTCTTCTTATTGCTTTGTCTTCTGCACCTTCTTTTTTAACTTTTTCTCCCTTTATTCTTCCTCTTCTATTCTTTTTCTTTATCTTCTCCTATTTATTATTATTATTATTATTATTATTATTATTATTATTATTATTATTATTATTATATTGGTACATATCCAAGATGGCGCCGCGGATGGCTGCCTCGTTGTGAAGCTTTCCAGTTATTTCACTGTTTTTGTTAGTTTGTCCTGTTTTATGTTTGTCATACATGATCAGTTATACCAGGGATGAACTTCTGAACATTTGGCAGTGCACACCAATTAATCACCAACCAGTTTTTGATTTTTCGGCCGTTTTGCGGAACATTGTCGTCGGCGGAGTAGCTGCATTGTGGAAACACTAAAAGACACGCAGGCGTGGGAAGTGAGCCGGCGCGCTCGTCAGGCTCAGATAGCGTGGCTTTAAAACGGCGCTGCCTAGTATCCATCTGGCGAATGTCTGCTTACTTCCTAACAAAATGGACAAACTACTTCTGCTTGCACGCAATAACAAGGACTTTACCAACTCTGCTGCTCTGTGTTTCACGGAAACCTGGCTGAATGAAGCCATTCCGGACCGCGCGTTTCACCTACCGGACTTTCAGCTGTTCAGAGCAGATCGCGATACGGCGTCAACGGGCAAAACGCGTGGTGGTGGGACATGCTATTACATCAACAGAAGGTGGTGTACGGATGTAACGGTGTTAAAGAAGATGTGCTGTCCTGATGTGGAATGTTTTTTTATTAACTGTAAGCCATTCTACTCACCGCAGGAGTTTTCCTCGTTCATTCTAATCTGTGTTTATACTCCACCACAAGCACACGCGAGTACTGCACTGCAACAGCCAGTTGATCTGATCACAGAGACAGAACAACAACAACAACCGGACTCTGTTTTTATAATTCTCTGTGACTTTAATCAGGAAAAACTCACACGAGCTGCCTAAATTTAAACAGCATATTACATGCACCACCAGATAATAATATTTTGAACCATTGCTACACAACAATAAAGGATGCATATCGCTCCGTCGCCAGAGCAGCTCTAGGACTCTTCGACCACTGCCTGGTTCATCTTCTACCAACTTACAGGCAAAAACTTAAATCTACTAAGCCAGTATTAAGGACTGTTAAGAGATGGACCAACGACACAGAGCCGGTCTTACAAGCCTGTTTTGAATGCACTGACTGGAGTGTTTTTGAAGCTGCTGCTACCGACCTGGACGAGCTCACAGAGACTGTAACATCATACATCAGCTTCTGTGAGAAATTATGCATCCCTACCAGGACTTACTTGTCATTTAACAATGATAAACCATGGTTCACACCAAAACTTAGACAGCTTCGTCAAGCCAAAGAGGATGCCTACAGGAGTGGGGACAGGGTCTTGTACAATCAGGCTAGGAACACGCTGACAAAGGAGATTGGTGTGGCTAAGAAAAGCTATGCCAAAAAGCTGGAAAACCAGTTTTCTGCCAGCCAACCCTGCATCAGTGTGGAAAGGCCTGAAAGACATCACTAACTACAAGACACTATCTCCCAGCATCGACGGCAGTAAACATCTTGCGAGCTGAATATGTTCTATTGTAGATTTGAGACCGCCGATCAGACACCCCACACCCGCCCTGACCATCTCTCTACACAGCCATCAACACCTCCAGCCATCCCCCTCTCCCCCCCTGCACATCAGATCAGTGAAGATAATGTGTGTCAGATCTTCAGGAAACAGAAGAGAAGGAAAGCACCAGGCCCAGACAGTGTTTCACCAGCCTGTCTGAGAACCTGCGCTGACCAGCTGGCCCCCATTTTCTCACAGATCTTCAACAGATCACTGGAACAGTGCAAAGTTCCATACTGCTTTAAGCGCTCCACCATCATCCCAATTCTGTAGAAACCAAAGATCACAGGACTCAATGACTACAGACCTGTTGCCTTAACATCTGTGGCCATGAAGTCATTTGAAAGACTAGTGCTAGCATATCTGAAGGACATCGCTGGACCTTTGCTGAACCCTCTGCAGTTTGCCTATAGAGCAAACCAGTCTGTGGATGATGCAGTCAACATGGGACTGCATTATACCCTACAACATCTGGACAAACCAGGGAACTACGCAAGGGTTCTGTTTGTGGACTTCAGTTCAGACTGCAGACTGCATTGCAAAAGACCCCTCCATCAAGCTCCTGAAGTTTGCGGATGACACTACTGTTATCGGCCTTATCCAGAACGGTGACGAGTCTGCATAAAGACAGGAGGTGAAGCGGGACATTCACATAGACTCTATTGTGAAGAAAGCCCAGCAGAGACAGCCAGACAGAGGAACAGTTTCTTTCCTCAGGCCATCTACCTCATGAACAGTTAAATATTCCCCTACTTAATGTTTTTTGTCTTTTTCATATTTATTTTGTGTTGTCACTTTATGTACACTGGAAGCTTCTGTAGCCAAAACAAAATCCTTGTGTGAGTAAGCACACTTGGCAATAAAACCGATTCTGATTCTTATTATTATTAATATTTCTCCTCTTCCTGGTTTCCCAATCTCCCCTCACCTCCTGATTATCATTATTATCATTAATAATATTACTTCTACTTTTGTTTTCATCATTATTATCACTGTTCTGACTTGTCCTTCTTCTAGTATCTCCTCATTATCATCATTATTAGTATTTATACCATTGTCATTGTGCAGGTTGTTGGTGTTGTAGTAGTAGTAGTAGTTGTTGAAGTAGTAATAGTAGTGGTTGAAGTAGTAGTAGTAGTGGTTGAAGTAGTAATAGTAGTGGTTAAAGTAGTAGTAGTAGTAGTAGTAGCTGTAGTGGCAGCATTAGTAATTGAGGTAGTAGTTGATGTAGTACTTGTGTAACGAATGGAGGAAGATCAAACATTATTACATTATTACATAAACTTTTTAGGCAGCCCCTAGAAACCCACCCCACCGGGAGGTCACGTCACATTACCCAAGCGCAGAGTTGCCACAGTAATAATCTTGATAGGCAAGCTTTAAAGACTTTCACACTCACATGTGAATGGAACTGGACTTTTCTTTTAATGGCTATTTCTATATTCTAGTATGTAGGTAATGTTGTCGTGAGGGTATGTTCATGTTTCTGTTCACAGGTAGACTGCTATGTCTGTGCTAAATAGTGTTTATTGATGATTTACTGGAAGTATGTCAATCTTCTTGGCTAATGTAGTTTAGAGAACAACTGTATGCATTGTATTTTGGTACTTGTAACATGTTGAGATTATAAAATCTTTAACACTTCTCTATGAAAACTACTCACCAAGCATATGTAAATCGCAAGCCTTAAACAAAGAGCTATAAAACTGGCTAGAAGGCAACATTCCATTGGCTAACTCAACCCCTAAGTTCATGACATCAGCAAACCTATTTAAGAAACTGAACCTCTCTAAGCTCTCTCTCTTGCCTCTTTACGTTCTTCAACTCTTCAGTCGGTCACCATTCAAAATAGCTGCATTTCCACTGTCGGGCCAGTGCAAGCCAGGGCTTTTATCGGGCTGTGCCAATAGCCTGGGAGCTTGAGCAGTGAGGCTGAAATTATGTCGTGTTTCCACTGTAGTAGCTCGCAGCACGTCACGCAAATCCCGCCCCTAGAATGTCCCCTGATTCAAAGTCACAAAACCCGCCCAGTTCAGCGGGAATCAGGCAGGCAGATAAAGCACACCATCGCATCATCGCATCATCACGAAACGATTAAAATTAAGACAACCGAACAAACAAACTACATGTTACTGTACAGCCTTACATTATACGTCTATACACATAGGCCTATGTATTTTTATTCATTATATTTGTTTACTCGCCGACTGACTGTTGGCACCGTGCATCGAGTGGTCTCGCCACTAACAGAGGGATGACCCTGTGCACCATCCATAATATAAAACCACAGAAATTTTCCAGTAATAACACAGTATAAAACGTATTTTCTAACATCCTCATTCAATAGACAGCATCCAATATTCAGCCCAAACGATCCGGAGAGTACTAAAACATAAATTTTTCCCTAGGCTATATGACACTTAATAGGTAATTCCCATTTATTTAAGAGGATAATTTAAGGATGTTGCATATTATTCGGTTATCTTAAGTAAAAGAAACCGTTAAGTGTTTCAGGACATAAGAGCAAGTAATAAAATATAGGCTATAGCCTTTATATATTGTTGCGCTCAGCAGCTATCCACTAATATCTACATTTAAAATTGCATTTTTAAATTTTACCTTTTCATATTACAACAAACATTTGTTTGAATACATAGAACACATTTTTACGTGCAGTTTTTCCCAATCCATTTGTAAAGCAGCACTGCACAGGACTGGATGACAGAAAAGAAGGTAGTTTCTGGTTTCACTCACCAAAAAAATGCTGTTTGCACGATTTGATTAATATCGTCGTATCCAAATACTTTATAAAGAATTCAAAATCCAAGATGGCGCCGACGACGATGGCCGCCTTCGTGTCACGCTCTGCAGTTATTGTTTTTTTGTTAGTTTGTCCTGTTTTTAGTCACATTCCTACAATTAGTTTCACCAGAGACGAATTGTTGGACATTCGGACGCATACTCCACCAAATATCTTTCCAGACATAGACTTATGTGATGTTTTGCTGGACATAGTAGTCGGCGGAGCTTTCGCTTTCAAACGCTTTCGGGCGCGCAGACGGGGGAAGCGTGCAGGCGCGCTTGTGAAACTCAGACAGCGTGGATTTCGAACCACGTTGCCTAGCATCCACCTGGCAAATCTCCGCTCTCTACCCAACAAAATAGACGAACTCATTCTGCTCTCTCAGACAAACAGGGATTTTTTGCATTATGCTGCTCTGTGTTTCACGGAAACCTGGCTGAATGACGCCATACCGGACAACGCGCTTCATCTACCGGGCTATCAGCTGTTCAGAGCGGATCGCGACAGAGAATCAACGGGGAAATCGCGCGGTGGTGGGACATGCTTTTACATCAATGAAAGGTGGTGTACAGATGTAACAGTTTTAAAGAAGATGTGCTGTCCCGACCTAGAAGCACTGTTTATTAACTGTAAGCCTTTCTACTCACCGCGTGAGTTCTGCTCATTCATCCTCGTCAGTGTTTACATTCCTCCGCATGCGCATGCATGCCTGGCGATACAGAAACTAGCTGATCAGATCTCGGCGATGGAGCAACAACACCCGGACTCTGTTTTAATCATTCTCGGGGATTTTAACAAAGCAAAACTATCCCGTGAACTGCCAAAATATAGACAACATGTTACATGTCCCACAAGAGACAGTAACACATTGGATCATTGCTATACCACAATAAAGGATGCATACCGCTCTGTCCAACGAGCAGCTTTGGGGCACTCTGATCATTGTTTGGTTCCTCTCATACCAACCTACAGGCAGAAACTGAAAACAGCCAAACCTGTATTAAGATCTGTGAAAAGATGGACTAATGAAACAGAGCGGGATCTACAAGCCTGTTTCGACCTCACTGACTGGAGCGTTTTTGAAGCTGCTACAAACGATCTGGATGAGCTCACAGAGACTGTAACATCTTATATCAGTTTCTGTGAAGACATGTGCATTCCCACCAGGACTCAACTCACATACAACAATGACAAACCATGGTTCACTGTAAAACTCAGACAGCTACGTCAGGCCAAAGAGGTTGCTTGCAGAAACGGGGAGAGGGCCTAGTATAAGCAGGCCAAATACACACTGGAAAAGGAGATCAGAGTGGCAAAAAGGAACTATTCTGAGAAACTAAGGAGTCAGTTTTCTTCCAGTGACTCAGCATCCGTGTGGAAAAGTTTGAAAAATATCACAAACTATAAGACACCATCCCCCAGCACTGTAGACAACAAACGACTTGCTAACGACCTGAATGAGTTTTACTGCAGGTTTGAGAAAACACCCCACACCCACTCTGAACTGCTCTTCACACCACCATTAACACCTCATCCACCCCCCGTCTCCCCCACACCTGCACTTCAGTTCAGTGAAGATGATGTGCGCCAGGTTTTCCGGAAACAGAAGAGGAAAAAAGCACCAGGCCCAGATCTTGTAACACCAGCCTGTCTAAAATCTTGTGCTGACCAACTGGCCCCCATCTTCACCCTGATCTTCAACAGATCACTGGAGCTGTGTGAAGTGCCCTCCTGCTTCAAACGCTCCACTATCATACCCATCCCAAAGAAACCAAAACTTACAGGACTAAATGACTACAGACCGGTGGCGCTAACATCTGTGGTCATGAAGTCTTTTGAAAAACTGGTGCTGGCCCACCTGAAGGACATCACTAAACCCTCACTGGATTCTCTTCAGTTTGCCTACAGAGCAAACAGGTCTGTGGATGATGCAGTCAATATGGGACTGCATTATGTTCTGAAACACCTAGACAGACCAGGGACCTATGTGAGGATCTTGTTTGTTGACTTCAGCTCGGCTTTTAACACTATCATCCCAAAACTTCTCCTGCCCAAATTAACTCAGCTCTCCGTGCCCACCTCTGTCTGTCAGTGGATCAACAGCTTCCTAACGGACAGGCAGCAGCTGGTAAAGCTGGGAAAATTCACATCCAGTATCCACACAATCAGCACTGGCGCCCCCCAGGGGTGTGTCCTCTCCCCTCTGCTCTTCTCCCTGTACACGAATGACTTCACTTCAAAGGACCCCTCTGTCAAGCTCCTGAAGTTTGCAGACGACACCACACTTATCG
>CAIGQW010041255.1:3970-15383 GCA_903798125.1 Danio choprae
TGGATGTTTCCCAGAGATGGGTTGCAGCTGGAAGGGCATCCGCTGCGTAAAACATATGCTGGATAAGTTGGCGGTTCATTCCGCTGTGGCGACCCCAGATTAATAAAGGGACTAAGCCGAAATGAAAATGAATGAATGAATGAATGATCGCTTAACAGCACTAGTAAATGGTTTAAATGAATCTATAATTCACAATTAAATGCGCTTTTATTTTAATCTAATGCATCAGTTCCTAAAGAGAGCAGCATGTGTGGAGGACTGCAGGCCTGATCTGCCTGTTTCTCCGAAGGATTCTCACTGTACGCCGCAAATGAGATTCACGCATGTATATTTCAGCTTGACGTACATCCAGCAACTTATTTACTGTGCCAGAGATGTGTGATAGTCTTGAATGCGCGATGAAGCAGCTTTTAAACACCGAACAGCAGACTGTGTATAATTGAAGAGGAACGAGACCTCAGTGATGTCTTTCCCATCAGAGACTCCCTTGCGAGATCAACTTTGCTCTGCATTCCCGCTTCTTATCGTCACACACACTTCCAGATCAACACAAGCCAGTGTCGATGTTTTCAACCAGATACATTTAGGTCATCAGAAATTAAGCGCGGGCTCCGCTGGGATTGGGAGGGGGACACGTGCTTTGGCCAAGGAAACGGGCATCTCTGCGCAGACACACATTATTTTTATCATATTCCTTTTATCTGCCTTTCATTAGCAGTAATGGAGGCCAGAAATGCTTCAAAGACGGTCAATGCGCTGATTATAGGTCGACTGTCTTATCTTTGCTGCAGTGGAAGCCAGAACTGCAGTGTGCAGAACGATAGCGAACACTGCCGTCGCAGGAAGTGATCTCACAGGAAGGGATCTCACAAGCGGCTTAAGACTGGGATTGACCCGAAGAAGAATTTACTTTCCAAATTCAATGCAAAACGTTTATTTTCAAAGGATAAAACTACGCTTGAATGAATTATAAAATGCAGCTGAAATACTTTAATGAAAAATAACCTGAACTCCAAGAGCAAGGACATTGTGCACTGTGTTTTCTGTTAGACTTTTCATTTTTAATCGACTCCCGGTACTAAAAACACATCACAGTAGCAGCTGTAAAGTAAATATGTCCAACATTAAGTTCATTTATACACCATTAAGTTGATAAGCAGCAGCACACATTTACATAGCCTATTATTTGGATATTTCAGCATGACATTCCATAACCAGCTGAAATTAATAATAATCATAATAATAATAATGCAGGCAGCACGGTGGCACAGTGGGTAGCACAATCGCCTCACAGCAAGAAGGTTGCTGGTTTGAGCCTCGGCTGGGTCAGTTGGCATTTCTGTGTGGACTTTGCATGTTCTCCCCGTGTTGGTGTGGGTTTCCTCCGGGTGCTCCGGTTTCCTCCACAGTCCAAACACATGCGCTATAGGGGAATTGGGTAAGCTAAATTGCCCGTAGTGTATGTGTGTGAATGAGTGTGTATGATTGTTTCCCAGTGATGGGTTGCAGCTGGAAGGGCATCCGCTGTGTAAAACATATGCTGGATAAGTTGGCGGTTCATTCTGCTGTGGCGACCCCAGATTAATAAAGGGACTAAGCCAAAAAGAAAATGAATGAATGAATGAATGAATAATAATGCCTTACAATTATATAGTGCTTTTCTGGACACTCAAAGCGCTTTACACATTAGGGGGAATCTCCTCATCCTCCACCAGTGTGCAGCATCCACCTGGATGACCCGACGGCACCCATATTGCACCAGACCGCACACCACACACCAGCTGATTGGTGGAGAGGAGACAAAGTGATGAAGCCAATTATGATATGGGGATGGTTATGAGGCCATGATAGACAGAGGCCAGTGGGAAAATTTGGCCAGGATGCCGGGGTTAAACCACTACTCTTTTTGAAGCACATCCTGGGATTTTTAATGACCACAGAGAGTCAGGACCTCGGTTTAACGTCTCATCCGAAAGACGGCACTTACTGAGCAGTATAGAGTCCTCTTCACTATACTGGGGCGTTAGGACCCACACAGACTTTAGCAGGTTGAGTGCCCCCTGCTGGCCTCACTAACACCACTTCCAACAGCAACCTAGCTTTCCCATGTGGTCCCCCATCCCAAATTACTCCATGGTAAAAGTGAGCTGTGGCATATTACTTTAATCAATTTCTTTGAAGTGAACCAACTGAATATGTTTGCAGAAAAGCATCTGATCATTATTAGCAAGAGAGAATCAAAATATTAATTTGTTCTTTGAAAAGAGAGAAATTACTGAACTGATTCAGAACTGAAATAATTGAACTGAAAAGAGGAGTTGATTCCCCCTTCGCAATGGATTCTGAATCTTGGAATTGATTCTTTTGAATCAAGACATTGATTCTTTCAACTTTCAGCATCTCAGCATCAAGTGTCTTCAGTTTAGATCTCCTCTGATGTTGTGTCTCTTTTTTTGACTCTTGGAATTGACTCTTTCGAATCAAGGAAATGGTGCTTTTTTTAATCCAAACCCAGCCCTCAAAAAAAGCATCTCAGCACCAAGTGAGAACAGCACCAGCTGGTTTTATCATTCTGAACACTACAGGGAAATGCCAAAGACCGGCTCCGTCCAAATCCTACATCTCCACTGTTATTGTGATTATATCTGATTCTTGGAGTTGACTCTTTAAAATCAAGGAATTGATTCTTTTTGGAGTCGACTCCCACTCCTAAAAATGCGCATCTCAGCACAGGGTGTAAACAGGTCCTCAATCTAGATCTCCACTGTTGTTGTGACTCTTCTTCGATTCTTGGAAATAACTCTTTTGAATCAAAGAAATGATTCTTTTTTTTTTTTTAATTGACTCCCACTCCTAAAAACCGCATCACAATACCAGGTGTTAGCAGGTCCTCAATCTAGATTGACTCCCAGTCCTAAAAAACACCAGCTGGTTTTATCATTCCGAACACTACAGGGAAATGCCAAAGACCGGCTCCGTCCAAATCCCCCGAAAGCTCTTCGCGTGTGGCATGGGCTAGTTAGGACGTCTTGTTGCATTAGCAGAATGTTAAGTCCATTCTCACTGGCAGTGTTGCAGCTGCTACCTGATAACTATTACAGCTCTGTTGCTTCTCACATGTACTGCGCTGGCCCGTGCGCTCCCCCCGGAGAGACAGAGAGATCTGCACTCTTATTCTGTTAGTTCTGCTCTCTGCCTGCATGCATCATTAAGTCCTTCAGCTCTTGTCTGGCTCTCCAGGGCTTCGGGCTCCCGGGCGTCGGGTTAGAGGAAGGAGGGCGAGATGAGTGTGAAGAGCCTCAGGGTATTGACTTTCCTGGGAAAACACAGCTCTCGAAAATCAGTAGCCAAATACTGCAATAACTCAACAGCCATTGATCCTCTTTCCCCTACGGCCACATTGATCTATACATTACAAGCTGTGAGATTGGCGGCATGGATCCAGCCTACGCTAACACAAGCCTCCCTCAATCGCCCGTAACTTACTGCCTCCGCGGTTACATTCATAATAACAACAACAACACGTGTTTCCTGAAGTAGCGGTTTCACAGGCCTGTACACAGTGAGCAAAAAAAACATTCTTTGACTTTACTACGAGTAACAAGTAACATTTTAAAGTCATTAGTTGACCTTACATTAAACATTTGTAAACGTTTTGCTTTTAAAGTGATTAGTTGACTACTTAAAGGTGCAGTATGTAAGTTTGACACCCACCGGTTGAACTGGGTATTGCATCCCTGGATCAAAACAAAGCGCAGGTTGCCAGATTGAGGACCAACAGGAGCGAGTCTGATGATCGAGCCTAAAGGCTGATTTAATTTGTGTTCTAAATAAACACAACGACACTCGATAGCAGGAATATTCTCCATATTAAAAGTAGTTTTTGTTTTTACCAACACCTTGAATTGACATATTAGAAACGGCTTGAACAACAGAAAACTGACAATGATCAGCTCAGGTACAGCTCATGTGCTTCATTCAGTGTTAAATGCTCATAATGTGTGTTTGAATGCCATTTTACATCACATTTATTGCCGTACTACTGAAAGCAGCAGCAGATAGTTCAGCTCAGATCTGAAAAATAAAAGAAACCCTTTGAGATTGAACTTTTGAACTCAGTACAAGCTAACACATATCAGTGATTCAGCATCTACGTTTAATAATGTTAAAGAGGATTAATATGTATTCATTAGATTATAAACTTGACCATTTGGTGAGTGAGTGCATATTCTGTGCTTCTGAATGGTTGTATTTACATTTCTGTGGTGTTTTGTCTGGTGCAAACAGCCAAAGTGCTCATCACTGCAAATCTAGTCACGTAGCGTGTTGTTAGGACACGGGGTTACAATGTCACCTGCTCACCTAATGTTTACGCTCGTAATATTTATGTATTTTTTCTAATTAATAACCTCATGTGGAACTCTGAATCTGCGTCTCATTTCGGAGTCTGCTACTGTCCACCGGAGGTCGTATTTCAGTCACGGACGCATGCTCTGAGAGCCTTCCTGAATGAATGAATGAATGAATGAAATATGCTGTTTTCCATCAAGGCAACCCGGGGTGCTGTAATATAATTGGCTACAGTGGCAGTGGGCGGGTTAAAAGAACCAAAACAAAGACACGTTCTGGCACAGAATGCCCATGTTCAAAGCAGAATATCTGACCTCAGCATTGTTTTTCAGATAAACAAGAATGTTCACTCAGCATGTCTCTGAAATATCTGCTAACATATTATGGTATTTAATGCTTTAGAAGAGTCAAACCCTCACATACAGCTCCTTTAAACAATGAGTAAATCTATTACTTTTGACGCGTTTAGTTGGCATTACTTTTAAAAATTGAGTAAACCCGTTGCTTTTAAAGTGATTAGTTGACTTAACTCATAAGGCCAGAACTGATTTGCTGAAGTCAAAAACATGGACTGTGAAAGGAAATAGCATGAGTGATGCTTGCTCTAAAAACCTTCATTCATCAAACTGTTATTTTAACAATTTGTCCTGGCATAGCAATAAAACAAAAACAAGACGAGAGAGAGAGAGAGAGATCCTACCAGGATAGAAAAATAAATCAATTCTTTACCTTTGGCACCTGATTCAGCATGATGCATCTTCAAGGCAGCATTTGCGAGCGTTCAGACAAACTCTAGGCCTTTTTTAGTGATTGCATCAGTCAAGGAGATCCAGCAGATATAAAACTTGCATCTGGAACATGCTCTGAAGTGAAGGGTGTATATTCCCCTAGCGGTGCTGCATGCATTCCAGCCAATTGCACAATATCCTAGAAACGGAGGCTGGAGGTGCGGGACTGTTAATATCTCCTGGGCTCAGCGTGCCTGTCTGAACACGCCTGATGCTGCACCGCCTGACAGACTTTGGCATTGCAAACAAGAGCTGTAGCATCTCTGCTGGGTGAGATCTTCCTTTTGTTTAGAAGATCTCGGGGTCACTTACTGTAAATATGGTGCTGGAGTACAAAAAACTGAGCAAACCCATTGCTTTTGACTTTGCTTTAAAATAGTAAAAATTTATTAAATTGATCAGTCCATTAAGAGTCATTAGTTGACTTGACTTATGAAAAATAATTGTTTGCATTGGCCAGAACTGATTTGCTGAAGAAATGGTGACAGGAATAGCATGAGTGATGCTTGCTCTACAAACCTTCATTCATTGAACATGAGATTGAGATCTTCCTTTTGTTTAGAAGATCTCGGGTCACTTACTATAAATATGATGCTGGAGTACAGAATGGTCCTTTAGGGCGGGGCTATCAGTCCTTTAGGGTGGAGCTATCAGTATTTTAGAGCGGGACTATCAGTCCTTTGGGGCAGAGCTATCAGTACTTTAGGGTGGTGCTATCAGTTCTTTGGGGTGGGACTGTCAGTCCTTTAGGGCGGAACTATCAGTCCTTTGGGGCAGAGCTATCAGTACTTTAGGGTGGTGCTATTAGTTCTTTAGGGCAGGACTATCAGTCCATTATGGTGGGCCTATCACTCTTTTAGGGCGAGGCTATCAGTTCTTTAGGGTAGAGCTATCATTCCTTTAGGGTGGGACTATCAGTTCTTTAGGGCGGAGCTATCAGTCCATTAGGGTGGGGCTATAAGTACTTTAAGGTGGAGCTATCAGTACTTTAGGGCGGGACTATCAGTTCTTTAAGGCGGAGCTATCAGTTCTTTAGGGTGGGACTATCAGTACTTTAGGGCGGGGCTATCAGTACTTTAGGGTGGAGCTATCAGTACTTTAGGGCGGGACTATCTGTCCTTTGGGGCAGAGCTATCAGTACTTTAGAGTGGTGCTATCAGTACTTTAGGGCGGGACTATCAGTACTTTAGGGCGGGGCTATCAGTACTTTAGGGTGGAGCTATCAGTACTTTAGGGCGGGACTATCTGTCCTTTGGGGCAGAGCTATCAGTCCTTTGTAGCAGAGCTATCAGTTCTTTAAGGTGGAGCTATCAGTACTTTAGTGCAGGACTATCAGTTCTTTGGGGCAGAGCTATCAATACTTTAGGGTGGTGCTATCAGTTCTTTAGGGCGGGACTATCAGTCCTTTGAAGCAGCGCTATCAGTCCTTTAGAGTGGTGCTATTAGTAAATTGGGGCGGGACTATCAGTTCTTTGGGGCAGAGCTATCAGTTATTTAGGGCGAAGCTATCAGTAAATTGGGGCGGGGCTATCTGTCATTTGGGACGGGGCTATTGATGTGCTCTGCCTTCATTCATTCGTCTATCTTCTTTAATCTTATTAGCTTATTTGTCAAATATCCAATTGTTTCCAAAAGGACAAAACCGCGACATGAACCACCCTACATTTTCTCTTGTTTCAGGACCATTTCAAGTGGATGTATGTGATTATAGTGGACAATCTTAACTTTCTTTTCATGGCTACTTTAAATAAATTCATATGTCTTCTGTGTTTGATACACACATCTCCGGTCTTGCATTCTCTACTGAAGAGCTGATGAGTTGAATCAGGCGTGTTTGATGGAGATACATGCTAAATGTGCAGTGTTGGGGGTCTCCAGGAGCCACTGACTCATTTCAGAGCATAAACTGTATAAAAGGGTTTGTAGAGCAGGCTGGCACCGTCTCCAAATGGTAGGAAGGGTGTATAATGTTTTTGGTGGCACTGTGATCACAGACTTCATACATTACGCTATTGGCAGAGGTGAAAATAAAACTTTATAGAGCTTACTTAAAGCTCGGAGTGTGTTATATTGAGTAGCAGCTCTGTTACAGAGGTAGATGGCCAAAAAAGTAACTATGCTCACTTTATTTACTGACCCTCATATCGTTCCAAAGCCACTTTACTTCTGTTGAACACATAAGAAAATGAAAAATGGCTGTGATGTTTAACTTAAAGGGACAGTTCACTTACAAATGAAGATTTTGTCAGCATTTACTCACTTGTTCTAAACCTTTTTGAGTTTTTATTCTTCTGTTGAACACAATGAAGTTATTTTGAAGAATGCTGATCGGCTTCCATAGTCATTTTCATATTACCAATGGAAGTCAATGGGTGCCAGCAACTTTCTTTCTTTACAATATCCTCTTTTGTGTTCAACAGAAGAAAGAAACTCATAAAGGTTTCAAACCACACGAGGAAGAGTAAATGATGAGGTAATGTTCATGAATGCAAAGTCATGCACAAAAGAAGCATTAGTGTCGAGTGTATAAGTCAAACATGTCCATTTAGCATATGTTTACATAGAAAAACAATAAAAAAGCAGCTTAGTGCAATGCAAAAGTGCGATCAGTGTGAACAGCCCCTAAGAGACTGCTGGAAGTGCAGGAACCCACATGAAAAATGACTATAGTAGCTTATAGTAAATACTAGTGTTTTTGAACCACACTATAGGAAAGTGTATTATACTGTATATATTCTAGTACTCTTTGTTAATGAATGCTAGAGCATACTATAGTATTAACTATAGTGAACTGATAAACTGTAATAAATACTGTAGTATACTTAATTTTTTACTACAGAAAACTGGTGTATTGTAGTATAATATACCGGTAATTGTACATAGTTGTATAAAACTACAACATTGGGTTATTTGTTTACATTGTTATATTTGTCGTGCTACCATAGCAACTATGGAATTACGACAACAGATTAATTACTATTGTTGTTACCATAGCAACTTTAGAATTACCAAAACAGATTAATTACTATTGTTGTTGTGTAACCATAGCAACTATAAAATCACCACAACAGGTTAATTACTGTTGTTGTTACCATAGCAGCTATAGAATCATCACAACAGATTAATTACTATTGTTGCTGTGTAACCATAGCAACTATAGAATCACCACAACAGGTTAATTACTATTGTGGTCACCATAGCAACTGTAGAATTACCACAACAGATTAATTCCTATTGTTGTTGTGTAACCATAGCAACTATAGAATAACCACAACCGATTAATTACTATTGCTGTTACCATAGCAACTATAGAATCACAGCAACAGATTAATTACTATTGTTGTTGTGTAACCATAGCAACTATAGAATCACAGCAACAGATTAATTACTATTGTTGTTGTGTAACCATAGCAACTATAGAATCACCACAACAGGTTAATTACTATTGTTGTTACCATAGCAACTATAGAATCACCACAACAGGTTAATTACTATTGTTGTTACCATAGCAACTATAGAATCACCACAACAGGTTAATTACTAGTGTTGTTGTTACAATAGGAACCATAGAATCACCACAACAGATGAATTACTATTGTTGTTGTGTTACCATAGCAACTATAAAATCACCACAACAGATTAATTCCAGTACTTGACTACAGTGTGGTTAAAACCCTGCAGTATTTACTATAAACTGCTGTAGTATTTTTTAATGTAGGAATGCAGTGTTGGAACAGACAACGGAAACGGCTGTAAGGGTGGGATTGGGTGTCAAAGCTACACAAGAATGATTTTCTCAATCTATCTACGTAATTGCTGCAGCCTGGATCCCCGAGAGCTGATTGGAAAACCATGGAGCACCCAGCTGCTATGCAACTTAAAATCATGGGCTGGTTTTTTGGAGCCCGCTCTCTGTGTTCTGGCGCCATCCACACACACATAGGCTCTTAAAAACTGGCACTAAAGTTAATGGCACAGGCTCTGTGGACGAAGGTGGCTGATGTTTCTCAAAGACCGGAGCTCGGGGAGGGATCGCTTGTTGCCCAAAGCTGTTGAACAATGGGCCACTTTGTTACCTTTTCATCGTCAGTGCAGGCAGATGGAAAACATTAGCGGAACGTTCCACTGGATGAGCACGTAGAACAGGACCCGGCATGATGTCGTCATCTCGTTCAGTTGTTTCACAGCTTGGACGCGGATGTGTTTGAGAGTTTTGCGCTAGGAGGTGGTCTGTCAGCGCTGTACTGACTGCTGAGAGGCTTTCACAGTAGCTGGAGTTCAGTGTTTTACTGGGATCTAGTGCAACTGCTTGAATGCTATGATGTTTTTTATCTATAATATTTGTGCATAATAACTTATGCATAGGTTTGTAGCAACAATCAGTATATTGACAGATCGCATAGGGCTGGGACAATAAAGCAATGCATTGCAAATCGAGAAATGATTGAATTATTTATATTATTTATTCAATTACTCATTCATTTTATTTTATTAATGTCTACCCCAACCCTAAACCTACCCTCAGAGTAATGTAAAAGCAGTAATTATACAGAGTATTTTTATATTATTGATTAAATTACAGATTAATTGTATTTTATTAATGTCTACTCCACTCCGAAACCTACCCATCAGAGTAATGCTAAACAGTAATTATACAGAGTATTATTTATATTATTTATTCAATTACTCATTACTTTGTATTTTATTAATGTCCACCCCAACCCCAACTCTCACGGTAATGTAAAACAGTAATTATACAGAGTGTTATTTATTAAGGTACCCTTTAAATTGTATTTTATTAATGCGTACCCCAACCCTAAACCTACCCTAACAGCAATGTAAAAACAGTAATTATACAGGCTATTATTTATTATATTGATCATTAAACTACATTTTATTAATGCCTATTCCAACCCTAAACCTACCCCTCACAGTGGCGCAGTGAGTAGCACGATCGCCTCACAGCAAGAAGGTCGCTGGTTCGAGTCTCGGCTGGTTCGAGTCTTCCCCCACAGTCCAAACACATGCGCTATAGAGGAATTGGGTAAGCTAAATTGTCCGTAGTATATGTGTGAGAATGAGTGTGTGTGGATGTTTCCCAGTGATGGGTTGCAGCTGGAAGGGCATCCGCTGCGTAAAACATATGCTGGATAAGTTGGCGGTTCATTCTGCTGTGGCGACCCCAGATTAATAAAGGGACTAAGCCGAAAAGAAAATGAATGAATGAATGAATGCATTTTATTAACCCCTACCCCAACCCTAAACCTGCCCCTCACAGTAATGTAGAAACAGTACATGTTGATGTACAGTAATTGTATTGTTGTAATAATATATATAATTATCGCTAACATCCGGCCGCAGATGTATCCCTTCTAGACTTCACCGCTCTCCAGTACGTGTGTATATACTGAACATTTGCAGTGCAGAAACACTGAAGTGGCATTAACACACCGAGTCTCTCCTCAGAGAGCGGCTGCTGATGCTGATTAGTGCGCACATCCGTTTGCATTGCTGGCTAGATATGTTAATGATCTGCTGGATAATTGCCTCTGTAGCGCCTTGATTAAGTTGAGTGACACATCAAGGATAGCCATACTTCCCCCACCTGAGGAGCTGTTATTATTGTGGAGTCACAGCCTAAAGTGTCCCCCCATGAAACCACTAATTATCCAGCATTGGTTCCACAGGTCTCCTCTTTAAGAGAAAAGCGTCTCCTTTGATACTGATGTGAATCCCGTCTCTGTAGAGGATCCACACGTTTCCCTGGTGGAGGAAAACCCTCTGCAGCTCCTCAGATGCTGATCCTCCTCCTCTGTTATTCCACTGATCTTATTTCCCTCTCGAGCACGCATGCAAAATGACTGACATTAATACAGAGCGCTTGCTTTCGGGACTTCTCCTTAACTCTTTCCCTGCCGTTGGTGGAGAGATTTCGCCAATTAAGAGAAAACGCTGGAGTTTTAATGGCAATCTGTGTTGTAGGTGTGTAATGCATGTTCTGTATGAGGCACAGGACTTCTGGGTTTTCTAGCTGCACAATATGAGATGATCAGTAAAGGTGTAGATCAGACCGCATGTAAAAGTGGAGAGTTATTCAGCTTTCCTTTTGTTTGACTTCCAGTATTATCAGCACTTGATCCACCCCTGTCATTCTGGACAACGTTATATACACAAAGTCCATACAAAGTCCATACACACATATATATCTGTGTGTGTGTGTGTGTCTGTGTGTGTGTGTGTGTATAATATATATATATATATATATATATATATAT
>CAIGQW010041260.1:1837-14995 GCA_903798125.1 Danio choprae
GTCAATGGCTTTTAAAGCTTTATGAGTTTATTTCTTCTGTTGACCACAAATGGAGATATTTTGAAGAATGTTGAAAAGCTGTAACCACTGACTTTCATAGGAAAAAATGATTCATATGGAAGTTAATGGCTGCCGGTTTCCAGCATTATTCTAAGTATCATCATTTGTGTTTTATAGAGGAAGGAAACTAAAACATGTCTGAAACAAATGTACCCATATCTGTAAATTAGCAGTTTTCAGTATTTTGTGATCATGTTTTTATTTTTCCTCATTTATTTCTGCTTCTGAGTTGCATTATGGGATGTCGATCTTTCTTACAACAACATTTAACCTTTAAAAGTGTGAAAAACTACTTTTATTAGCAGTTCACAACCGCAAATAAACCCAAAATACAGAAACTGTTCATTAACAGATATTTCTTACAGTGTATGAAATGATGGCCTACTTTAAATGTGTGTGTGAACTATCCCTTTAACCCATGGTCAAATTGTTACAGATGATAACAAACTGAAGTCTGACCCAAAGCTCAGTGTTGTGTTGTCAGCGTGGGCTCATCACAGGCCATTATCGGCCCCGTCCACATTCATTATTGAAGCTAATGATCTGCTGTCCTCCATGCACCTCGCTCAAGGAGAACTACATTAGAAAACTCTCAGCTTAATTAGTAATTAGAAACGTAAAAGATTAATCATAGAAAGAGGGTGTTTAAGGGACTTTTTTCCATCTCATAGTGAGTGTGTGTGTGTGTGTGTGTGTGTGTGTGTGTATGTGTGTGTGTGTGTTAATGTGGACAATGAAAGGCTAATGGCCCCTTTCAAGGGCACTTGAGGCAACTATAGTCTATTTATATTAATTATGATAGGGATTTGTTCAAATATAGATGCTTTAGGATCTATGCATTTACAGAAGCAAACTGCATGCATGCTTTAAAAAGATGAAAATTGAGAATGAGAATTTTGGAAAATGATAAACATTGACATCCATATAGAAAAAACTCATATGGATGTGAATGGTTACAGATTTCCAGCATCCTTTAAAATAACTTATTTTGAGTTTAACAGGAAAAAAGGGGGAAAAAATTATGAAGGATGAGTAAATGATGGCAGAATTTATCCTTTTGGGGCGAAATATCCCTTTAAACCTGAAGATTATGTTAATTTCTTGGAAAAAATTGCAATTATTATTATGTATGTTACATCAAATGATGCATAATGTTCTGACTACACTACCTGACTAAAGTCTTGTCGTCTATGGAAGTTTTAGGAACAGCAAATAATAAGTTGACTTCTAGTTGATCATTTGGCATCAGAAGTGGCTCATATGAAAGGCAAAGGCCTCTAGATTACACTTATTTTACCACAATATAATATGATCAGGCCTTGATTTGTAATTATGTCATTAGGACAGTAAGGTCTGACTTTGCTTAGACTAAAGTCTTAACAGAAATAATGTAGAGTCTAGAATATAAAGTCATGCTGCAGTGGAAACAGAATGAATATTGTGTCTGACTCCATGAGCTTGGAGGACTGCATCCATACATCTCTGCAATGACTCAAATCACTTATTAATAAAGTCATCTGGAATGGCAGAGAAAGCGTTCAGGACTCCCAGAGCTCATCAAGATTATTTGGCTTCATCTTCAATGCCTCCTCCATCTTACCCCAGACATGCTCAATAATCTTCATGTCTGGTGACTGGGCTGGCCAATCCTGGAGCACCTTTGCTTTCAGGAACTTTGATGTGGAGGCTGAAGTATGAGAAGGAGTGCTCATGCGGGTCCATGCGGGTTCCAGTAGGTCTTCTGCAGTATTGGTGATGATTGGGATGCAGTTCAACAGATGATTCATGGGAAAAATCCACCTTCTGCCACTTTTCCAAATGATCAACTAGAAGTCAAGATATTATTTGTTGCTCTTACAACTGAGATCCACCACAAGACTGTCAGGTAGTGTATATTCTGATTTGATTCTTGGTTTGCTCACAGCATTTTATGTATTTGATTTTTTCACCAGGGTGGCACGGTGGCTCAGCGGTTAGCACTGTGACCTCACAGCAAGGTGGTCACTGGTTCGAGCCCCGGCTGGGCCAGTTGGCGTTTCTGTGTGGAGTTTGCATGTTCTCCCCGTGTTGGCGTCGGTTTCCTCCGGGTGCTCCGGTTTCCCCCACAGTCCAAACACATGCGCTATAGGTGAATTGATGAACTAAATTGGCCGAAGTGTATGTGTGTGAATGTGAGAGTGTATGGGTGTTTCCCAGTAATGGGTTGCAGCTGGAAGGGCATCCACTGCATAAAACATATACTGGAATATTTGGCGGTTCATTCCGCTGTGGCAGTCCCTGATGAATAAAGGGACTAAGCCGAAGGAAAATGAATGAATGAATAATGTCACCCTGAGGATGCTTTTCACTGATACTGTTGCCAAACTCTTGAATAAAATGATAATATTGTTTTTAATCAGTACTATATAGAGCATCTGGCCTCACGGTGGCGCAGTGGATAGCACGATCGCCTAACAGCGAGAAAGTCACTGGTTCGAGCCTCGGCTGGGTCAGTTGGCGTTTCTGTGTGGAGTTTGCATGTTCTCCCCGTGTTGGTGTGGGTTTCCTCCGGGTGCTCCGGTTTCCCCCACAAGTCCAAACACATGCGCTATAGGGGAATTGGGTAAACTAAAATTGTCCATAGTGTATGTGTGTGAATGAGTGTGTGTGGATGTTTCCCAGTGATGGGTTGCAGCAGGAAGGGCATCCGCTGCGTAAAACATATGCTGGATAAGTTGGCGGTTCATTCCGCTGTGGCGACCCCAGATTAAAAAAGGGACTAAGCCGAAAAGAAAATGAATGAATGAATGAATGAATGAATGAATGAATGAATGAATGAATATAGAACATCTATGTGTGGGAGAAGAGCAAAATAATATAATCCCTGTCAGAAGCAGCAAACACGGCTTAAAAAAAGTACAAAACAATAAATCCTACCTTACCAACACAAAAAATGAAGAGGAAATGTTTACTTCTTCACTTACAGTAAATGACCTTTTTTAAATGAAAATACCCTCATATGAAAATCAGGTTATTGGTAAAGTGAGTTTGTAAAAGCATAAATACATCGTTTAAACAGAAATGCTTATTTTCTGCAGCGCACACTTTCAGCTCACGCTCAGAAATCTATGCATGCACATACTGTAAAAAAACCTGACATTAGCATAAATACAATCATAATAAAGATTACTGCTTCAGTAAGCAATATGGTGATTCTGAAAATCAAGCTCCATGGGGCATTGAGAGGGAGTTCAGCTCTTCTGGGAAGGACAGTTATAAAGCATGGTGTGGGAGTAAGGGGAAAGATCTGGCATCCAGGTCTGAAGCACCTGAATCTTATTAGGAGACTCTGGAACATTCCACAACTGCAGGCCATCATGGAGGACTTCAATGAGTGTTCAGTAATCAGCCTCCCATTCTCCAGCAGGTCCCGGGGGGCCAACACAATAAGAAAAACAGGAGAAACCAAACTGAGCCTAGCCCCAGGATGCCTTAAACACACACAGACCCCTAAAACATCTAGTGAATCTGTCCCAGCTGCAGCGTACCCTTTCTGAACACACTGACGAGTGTGTATAAACAATGCAATTCAAATATGCTTTTAAATATATTTGTTATAATAAAGCATTTATAATGAAGCTGCTGTCAGAATGCTCACTGGAAATATATGCCTTAGTCTACATTTATGCAAAACATAAAATACATTGCTCCGGGTGTGTTTGGTTGCACATTTCAGATGACAAATCCACTAGAGGGCGCTGTCAACATCTTTGCGAATCTGAAATATGTTACTTAAAGTGTGTTTTGTTGTACGTTTCAGATACACGTCCTTCTTGTAGACGTCCACTAGAAGGCGAAGCATGTTGTAGAGATTAGCTAGAAAAACACTGAGCTAAAACCTTCGCTAAACCCAACCAGTAGTGTTTTCAGAAGTGTTTTCGTAAGAGTGCACTGCCAGCACATAGTTAACCTTGATTCTACATTGCTTTTATCTCCTTTGTGTAAGCGTGCTTCACCGGACTCGAACCCGAGCGCTCTGCAGCACAAACACAACACCGTACAAAGTGAGCTACGAGCAAACGCCAGAAAAGTGTCCATATGGAGATAGATAGGTGACGCAAACGTGTTCGTTACTAATCATAGACAGCGCTAAGATGTTTAGTGATGTTGTGGAAAAAACTGCATGAAAATAATCCTTTGTTAATCAATAATACGTCTCTGTAAATATCATTAGTGTGAAAAGGAACAGAAGCTGTTGTCGTCATACTGCCCCCTAGTGTTCATCTCACCTCGTCAAACATCGGTTTATTTACAGTACGTTTTTGCGATTTCATAAATAAGCCTGAAAAGAAACGATACAGTTTAATATGTTGTACATTTAACACTGACTTAAACACTACAACAACATGTTGAGATTGAGCTTTAGCAATGCACATATTTTTCGTTTCATTTCTGACTTGCACAAATAAAACAGACGTTGATCTATACTTGATCCATTTGAACTGAATTAATGCATCTAACAAGACTGCGATAAAGGACAGAAGATGCACCGTTCATTCCTCTTCTTTAAAGCACAAGCTTTTCTGCTCTCTCTCTCCTTCCAGCAGGACATCAGCCCACAGCGCCGCCTCACACAGAGTGGCCTGCTGGACAACAAATGTGTGTGTTTTTCATTGCTCCAAGCCTCCACCAACTGCTCTCTGCCACAAAACTCACCCGCCCTCCTCTGGATGGGCTGCCTGGGCCATCACCCCCCTCCGGATGAGTTTTCTGAGCCACTACAATCAGCCAATCACACGCCGACAGCTCACACTGTGTGCGGGATACCCATGTGTGACCGTCCTTGAGAAGGTGGCCCACCAACTTGGCAAATAAAAGAGATGCTTTGGAAGATGATGGAAATGTCCGCTCTTTCGTTTTAGCTGATATTTCTTATTTCGAAATGTGTTAAGGTGACAAATGAAATGTTTTTGGTTTCAGATGGAGATGGGGGGTGGATTATGCAGGTAGCAGAAATGCTTGAACACCCTAAATTAGGGCTGGGACAAATCATAATCATGATTATTTTGGTCAAAATTGTAATCACGATTACTTAAAGCGATTATCAGTGTGCCATATGTCTAACAAGTTTTGTATATAGTCATTCATTTTCCTTCGGCTTAGTCCCTTATTTATCAGGGGTCGCCACAGCGGAATGAACCGCCAAATATTCCGGCATATGTTTGACGCAGTGGATGCCCTTCCAGCTGCAACCCAGTACTAGGAAATACCCATACACACTCACATTCACACACACTCATACACTACGGCCAATTTAATTAATCAATTCCCCTATAGCGCATGTGTTTGGACTGTGGGAGAAACCGGAGCACCCGGAGGAAACCCACGCCAACATGGGGAGAACATGCAAACTCCACACAGAAATGCCAACTGACCCAGCCGAGACTCGAACCAGTGACCTTCTGGCTGTGAGGCAACAGTGCTAATCACTGAGCCACCGTGCTGCCCCTTATATATATAAGTGAGTTTCAGATTTTGTCCTTGTCTGTTGTTGCTTGATTAACAGTGATAAAAACATTCGGCAGCAGGAATATAGTGTACTGTCGCTTTAAGAGCTGCACAGTTCTGTTTATGCTTTCACTTTCACACACTTTCATTCTTAACTCTTTAGGTTAAGTTATTTCTTCATAACAAACAGGGGTAATGTAAGTAATCACTAAGGATTTAGTAATCACTAAGGACATTTTTGTATGTATTTGACCATTTAGGCGCTCACCTTAAGACAGGGGTGCCCAAACTCGGTCCTGGAGGGCCGGTGTCCTACAAAGTTTAGTTCCAACCCCAATCAGACACACCTAGGCTAGCTAATCCATTTCTTACTAGACTTTCTACAAACATCCTTGCAGGTGTGTTGAGGCAAACTGGATCTAAAATCTGCAGGACACCGGCCCTCTAGGACCGAGTTTGGGCACCCCTGCCTTAAGATGACTACATGGTGTGTGCGTGTGTGTTCTGCTCGTCTTTGAGGCTCTGATAAACATGTGTTCTCTGTCATGCTTTTATAAACATGAATGAATCGAATACACATCCATAAATGAGGTGCGTCCTGTCGGCGCCAATAGCCTAGTGGTTAGTGTGTCGACACATAACACCAAGGTGCTCACGGCGACCTGAGTTCAATTCCAGACTTGAGATCCTTTGCCGACCCTTCCCATATCTCTGCTCCCCATACTTTCCTGTCTGTAAATCTCCACTGTCCTATCACAATAAGGGTGAAACCCCCTAAAAGATTATTATAAATAAATAAATAAATGAAGTGTGTCCTATGCTGCAAAATCCCATTACAATACATGCTTCTACTAATTTTCATGTGAAACTGAGCTCTGCAGTGGAATGAATGCGTACTGCTGGAAAGAGGACAGGATATGATGCAATAACTGCTCCATTAATCTCCATTAATGTTTTTCATAATCATCTAAAGCCAGAATCGATTAATTGCGCAGTCCTATACCCCAAATCCAGATTTAAGTTCATTGCCCACATAGTGCATTATCTGACCCCATCCATTTTTTTATGACGAATGTAAATTTGACACACCTTGAGGTCGTAATTATTTCTCAACGTGCAAAAAAATTCAGACTAAGTGGGCAATGAGCTTAAATCTAGATTTGGTTTCTATCTACAAGCACATGATGGCTCCTGTGGCCAAAACCAGTCCCTTCTGTCCGGTTCACACCTCTTTACCTTTCAATGCAAGATCTGACTGCTTTCCAAAAGACGTCTCTGTGGAAATTAGCAATATTAATGACTGTGAATTAAATCACAAAGCACACCTTTCTATATTTACAAAACCACAAGGCCAGGTTATTCAGGAGGGCTATTGATGGCAATAAAGCAGGGACATGTGCCTAGAAACAACACCCTGAAGAGAACAGCGCCTGCTCCGTTATATTCACTAATAGCACTGACAGCTGAGCGCAGATGACCCCGCGGCCCCTGTTTCACCTCATCTACACAGATGGACATTACCAGGAGAAACTGAGCCATTTTGCAGGGGAAATGGTATTTAAAGCTTCTTAAATCAAGTCACAAGCTGGAGATGAGGAAATTGCAGGCACGACTTTATTAAAGACTGTAATGGAACGTATTTGAGCACAACCAATTGAGATGTTGATGTACAGTTGAAGTCAGAGTTATTCGCCCTCCTGAATATTTTACCCCAATTTCTGTTTAACGGAGAGAAGATATTGTTCAGCACATTTCTAAACATAATAGTTTAATAACTCATTTCTAATCACTGATTTCTTTTCTCTTTGCCATGATGACAGCACATAATATTAGACTAGATATTCTTCAAGACACTAGTATTCAGCTTAAAGTGACATTTAAAGGCTTCACTAGGGTAATTAGGGTAAAGTTAGGGTAATTAGGCAAGTCATTGTATAACAGTGGTTTGTTCTGGACACAATCCAACACTAATATTGCTGAAGGGGGCGAATAATATTGACCTTAAAATGGCTTTAAAACACTGAAGAGCTGCTTTTATTCTAGCCCAAATAAAACAAATAAGACTTTTTCTCCAGAGGAACAAATATTATAGGAAATACTGTGAGAAATTCCTGAATCGGGCCTCACGGTGGCGCAGTGGGTAGCACTCTCACCTCACAGCAAGAAGGTCGCTGGTTCGAGCCTCGGCTGGGTCAGTTGGCGTTTCTGTGTGGAGTTTGCATGTTCTCCCCATGTTGGCGTGGGTTTCCTCCGGGTGCTCCGGTTTCCCCCACAAGTCCACAGACATGCGCTATAGGGGAATTGGGTAAGCTAAAATTGTCAGTAGTGTATGTGTGTGAATGGAAGTGTATGGGTGTTTCCCAGTGATGGGTTGCGGCTGGAAGGGCATCCGGTGCGTAATACATATGCTGTATAAGTTGGCGGTTCATTCCGCTGTGGCGACCCCAGATTAATAAAGGGACTAAGCCGAAAAGAAAATGAATGAATGAATGAATGAATGAATGATGACAGCACATAATATTAGACTAGATATTCTTCAAGATACTAGTATTCAGCTTAAAGTGACATTTAGACTAATAAAGGGACTAAGCCGAAAAGAAAATGAATGAACGAATGAAATTCCTGAATCTGTTCAACATCATTTGGGAAATATTGGAAAAACGATAGAAATTCAAAGGAGGCTAATTTTGACTTCAATTGTATGCTGACATATTCTCCCCCCCCCCACCCCCCCACAGAAATAAGATAAGAGCAATGAATTAAGAAGATTGCCACATAAGATCCTTATCTTTTCCTTTGTCTTTGCACACTGTGACTTTCTTTACAACAAAACTGTCAAACTCAATGTTTCAACACCTTTAAAGTTCACATTTTTGCTTGACTGCATATGCGACATTTCAGCAATTTCTCTCTATCAGTAATGTCATTAAACAATGTAGTAAATGGAAATGAACCAGAACCAAAGGACAACAATAAGACAAAGCAGTTGCATTAAACAGCAATGCCCAAAACTAACTGCATATTACAGATGCAGATAAAACAGTCTTACCTAGCATATGATTGGCCACATGGACCTGAATTTCCCATTTACTGTAGAAGACCATCTGACACTTGATGCACTGGTAAGTCTTCTTCTGAAAACAAGAAAAAAGAAACATTAAAGGCAATGAAGTGTTTGTCCACTCCTGTTTACGAGACCCCTACCACTCAAAAATGCCACAAATATAAATATCGCTATCAATGTATTAGTGGTGTTTAACTGTAACTTAAGCAACTGAAGGCACATGAACAAATGCACAAATCTCATTGGATTGGTCAACCAGTTTTTAATGCTCGTCAAACCTAATGAAATTTCAATATTTCTTTTAATTAGCCTTTTAAATCTGCCATTCTCTGTCCACACTCACATTGCCTCCCTTTGTTTAGTCACGAGGTGTAAATAATCTGAGCAAAATCCGTCCCAGTGTGAACAGATAGAAATCTTTGTACACTTTAATAGCAGTAGGTATTGCTATACATTCTCTATTTTTGAAAGTGTAGGTCTACTGCAAGGCAACCTTACCTCATCGCTTTGGGTGGGACTGACACGAGACATGGGGGAGCCTTCGGGAGTCCTTAACTGAGCACCCTCAGGTGTTTGGTCTCTGTGCACCGTCTGCAGGTGAGCTTGAAGCTCCGCCTCTGACTCAAATTTAACATTGCAGCTGGAGCAGCGGGTCTTAGAAATCGAGGGTGATGCTGATGACGATGATGAGGAAGAAGAACCAGTCTTTCGTTTCATCAGACCAGGGCTAAGGCTCTCCCCTTGGGGCCATCCTGATGCAAGACCCATTGATGTTTGAGCCCCTTGATGCAACTGCTTCCCTCCATTCAGAGTCGAGTTTTTGTTACCAACAGCAGTGAAACACAGCGTGCACAGGCCGTACGTCAAACCATTAATGTCAAGTTTCACCAAGTCATGCTTAGAGTGGAACTCTTTGAGACATGCCGCGCATTTGACAACTTTCTGAATGCTTTGGAGTTGCTGTGTGGCAACAGTGGGCTGATTTGTAGATGCTGTCTTTTGCATGTGAAAGGTGCCGTGGATCTTGAGCTCAAGGGTTGAGGTGACCGTCTGCATGCAGACCACGCAACGGAAACCAGTCAAAGAATTGCGCAAATCCGGATGCATCTGACAATGCTCAAGGAAATCTTCCTCGCTCTGCAGAGGTAACCTGCAGATCCGGCAGCTTCCAGTGTCCAGGCTTTTGCTGTGAGTGACTTTGTGTTCTGTTAGAGTAAGCAATGAAGGAAAGCGCTCTCCACAAATAGGACACATGTAGTGTTTGACAGGCCCTAAGTGCGTTTGCATGTGCTCCCGAAGTCCTCCCTCCGAAAAGAAGGTTCTGGAGCAGACATTGCATTTGTGGTTTCCCTTGATCATGTCTGCCTTTCTCTTGTGAATTGCACTCTCTCCTGGTCGAATGTTATGGTCACGAAGTTGGTGATTGGTTAGGAGGGACTCCATGGTATAGGACGCACCACAGATGTCGCAGCTATACATGGCCTCTGAGGTATCAAAGTCTTCCTCGCTGCCATCCCGACTATTGTGGGATTCTCCAACACCAGTTCCTCCATGGCTGTTAGTCAGAAAGCTCTGGAAGTCTCCCTCTTCTTTGGCTACCGAATCACCGCTACCTGACGTGGATCCATTGGTGCTGCAGTTCTGGGCTTTTCCCTCAAACACACAATGCTTATCCCGAAGGTGGCGTTCTAGAAGATACACTGCATTGAAGGCTTTGCAGCAAAAGTGACAATTATATTTCTTGCTATGAGTAGTTATATGACACTGCAGCTCAACTTCTGTGCCAAAAGACTCCCCACAAAAGATGCAACGATGTGAGCAGCCCTGATTTTCAAGGTGACTATGTTTGACATGCATTTGAAGGTCAGCCTCGTGTCTGAAATCCCAGGTGCAAGAAGTACAGCGGTACACCTTCCTCTCATTACTGTGTTTCACAGCAAGATGGAGTTGAGTTGACACTTTAGAGTCGAACACCTCCTGGCAGAGGGTACAGCGAAAAAACAAAAAGGTGTGCATATCCAGAAGGTGTTTCTGCAAGTCATCCACGGATGTGAATTGTTTGTCGCAACTCTCACAGATGTAGTACGTGGACATTATGGTGAAATGAACAGTCACATGTTTCAGCAGAGACTCCTGGTTGGGAAAGTCCTTTTTGCACTGGGGACATGTAAGCTGTGGCACCACACCATCAAGATGGGTCTTTAGGTGTGTCTGGAAAAGGTCTAAGCTGGTGTACTTAGCACCACACTGGTTGCAAATGAACTCATTTGAACATAAAGAATTGCTATTGTGTTTAAACAGAGATCCCTGTTCCACGGATAATGGAGATGCGGGGCTGAGGACTCGTAAAGATCTTCTTCCATTGTTGATATAATTCAGAGCAAGGGGGATGTTCTTGTGGTTCTCCTTAATGTGCTTGTTCAGTTTCAGGACAGTGTTAAAAATGGGGGAGTTGGTACAGTATGAGCAGGAATAGATCTCCACAACGGGATCTTTCGAAGTGACTGCAAGCGGAGAGTCAAACTGCAAGCTCCCAGAGTCACAATGAGTCTGCCTGACGTGTTCTTCAAGTGTGGCCTCAGTTAAAAATCCCATAAAGCACTTGGGGCAGAAGAATGCATTGCTTTCTTTGGCTACTGGATTAGGAAAGCCATGCGAGCATCGAATGTGCTCTTGAAGAGCATTGAGATCTCCAAGCAACTCTGGGCAGAAATTGCACTGCAGCAGGTCTTCAGACAAGTTAGCAAGTACTCCCGAGGGATCCTCTGCATTGTGGATCTGTTTCAGGTGTTCGTTTAAATTGCAAAGAGATGGAAGTATCTCCAGACAAAACTGGCAGGTATGAGCCTGCTCTGGCTTGTCAGCGTGCTTCGTCTTCAGATGAATCTGCAGGGCGGGAAGGCTCGAGAAGACTTGTTTGCTGCAATAAATGCAGCTATATTCAATTTTCGGCTGTTTAGTAGATCGCCTATAAATGTCATTATGAGCGGCCCTCTTTCTTCTCCCACGTGTTTTGGGGACTATAGAAGCGGTCTCCGCCATAGTCGAACTGTCAACAGAAAGATTAGAGTCTGGAGTGGTGCTCGAAACAGAAGTATAACCTATGGGCAACACAGAAGGGCTATTGCTGGACTCTGGGAGTTGGTGAATATCCATGTGAGCATACAGCTTCTCTACTGTGGTAAAGTGCTCAGAGCACACGGTACACACGTGGCTCTTCCGATCCCTCCCATGCACCTGATCAATGTGGCTTAAGAGCGTTCCTTCATTGCTAAATGGCTCGTGACAGTAAATGCATTGCAGACCAGGTTCTAGACTCCCTGGTACAGGAGAAGAGCATTCTGGATGGCTTTCTGCAATGTGTTTCTGCAACTCCTCGGGCATATCAAAGCCTTCTTCGCAGCGGCTGCATTTGCGTGTCTCTTTTAACCTCCATTCTTGAGGCGATCTTGTATTCGATGCATCCTTCCCGCGTTCGTGCACCTGCATGTGTCCGTGAAGTGAATTGGTGGACAGGAACCCCCTGCGGCACACCGGGCATTTATGGGGCTTGTTTGCCGAGTGTGTTTTCATATGGATCTTTAGGTGATCGCTGCGTGAGAAAGCAGAATCGCAGTCTCCACAGTGGTACTTTTTGTCGCCGGTGTGAAGTTTTATGTGGCGGTCGCGACTGCGTTTATGCTTGAACAGGCGACTGCAGTATGTGCAGCTGAAGGGAAGTTTATCTCGGTGACTCTGCTCGTGGCACTTAAGGAAGCTCAGGCGACTGAAGGATTTCGCACAAAACTGGCACGGGTATGGTAGGCCGGCTCCACATTCATCCTCGCCATATTCGTAGTCATCCACATGGCCTGGAGATGTGTGGTCTTTACTAGATGGAGAGGATGCAGGCCAGGAGCAGGATGGGTCATCCTCTATATCAGTTCCATCTGTCAAAGAAAACAAAAATATGTTAAGTTTCAGTGGTCTGTGTATACAACATGTTTGTCTATATTAAAACATACTCTTGACTTTTCTAAATTAGGTCTGTGACCAAGGGATGATGATTATTTTGGCTTGCTATCTTGCTAATAAAATTAATTAAATTATTATTTGATTTAATTTAATTTACCTTTGTTTATTAAAACACATGAATGGTTCTGTGGGTTTCCTCCGGGTGCTCCGGTTTCCCCCACAAGTCCAAACACATGCGCTATAGGTGAATTGGGTAAGCTAAATTGTCCGTAGTGTATGTGTGTGAATGAGTGTGTATGGGTGTTTCCCAGTGATTGGAATAACATGGAAGTTTTTTTTTAAACATTTAAAGTCAGAGCTCAAATTCTCATAACCTTCATTGCAAGCTTATAGCATGTTCTGAAGACTACTGGTCTAAACATTGGCAATGATGAACAATTTAGGTTAACAATTTACCATTGCCATTAATTGTGTACAGATGATCAGTTTAACATTGGATTTCAATGCATTTACAGCCACAATTAAATCTTAAAATTACCTGGTGTGAGTTGTGTTTCTATTATTACATTGCTCTGAAAAAGCAAGCACACCCA
>CAIGQW010041260.1:35761-45782 GCA_903798125.1 Danio choprae
GAGAGAGAGAGAGAGAGAGAGAGAGAGAGAGAGAGAAAAGGGGAAAGCAGCATTTCCTCTCCGGTCTGGCAGGATCTTTTCCCCTGACTCCCACTGGAAGCTTTTTACAAAACATGTGTTGCTGACATGCTGACAGATTGCTCAGTGAAGTGTTGGGAGCGTGCACACACTGGCCATTTACAGGACAACATGCTCTACCTGAGGCGCCATGTTTTATACATACAGTACAGTACACGCACCAAAGGAAAAAGACTAAACAAAGCCGCTCTACTTTTGAGGGCATAGAGAGAGTCTGAGATGGCAGATTTCTGTGGTTTGTTGAAGTGATGTTGCGCTTTCACTGTCACACATAACGAAAACGAAAATAATTAATATTGTCGTTGATTATAATACAGTAAATGGTTAAAAGTTTCTTTGTCTTTAATGGAGCTCTTGTTATATAAATTGCTGTGTTATTACATTTTTGGGTAACACTTTACATTAAGGTTGCATTAGTTAATGGATTTATTAACATGAACTAACAATGAAGGATATATTTATTACAGTCTTTGTTCATGGTAGTTAATGAAAATACAGTCGTTCTTCATTAGTTCATGTTAACACATGGTGCATTAACTAACGTTAGCAAGCATGAATTGGGATGTTAATAATGCATTAGTTAAATATACATTTAACATTATATCGTATACTTTTGTTTCTATGTACAGTGCTCAACATATGAGATCACCCCTCACAAATCTCTCATTTAGATGAATATTTTCTATAGGAAGCTTTACAATATTATATGTGTGCATATGCATTCGTTTAGACAGTACTGAAGCCAAATCTGGAGCTCATCTAAGAAAATCACTTATGATAATGGTCCAAAATTAGTACATCCAAATTAATATATTAGGGAAAATATTAAATGATTTAAAAAAAGAATACAGAAAGCTAAATTCAAATGTATTATCTTTCTATTTCTAAAGATGTTTGGTGACAAATATTATTTTAATAAATATATCACTTTGATAAACCTGTATTGTTCAAATGCACCAATATATATGACCCATATTTACTGAGAAATAGATCAAAATATTCATTTTTAAAATGGGGTGTGCTCGTATATGCTGAGCACTGTATGTGTGTGTGTGAATCACATACACTCACCGGCCACTTTATTAGGTACACCTGTCCAACTGCTCGTTAACGCAAACGTCTAATCAGCCAATCACATGGCAGCAACTCATGTAGACATGGTCAAGACGATCTGCTGCAGTTCAAACCGAGCATCAGAAGGAGGAAGAAATCCAATTCAATTCAAGTGTATTTATACGCGTTAATGAAGCGTAATGACGCGTCATGAAGCGCGAATCATCTCAGACTGTTTTCTTGAACATGACAATGAGTTCACTGTACTCAAATGGCCTCCACAGTCACCAGATCTCAACCCAATAGAGCACCTTTGGGATGTGGTGGATCGGGAGATTCGCATCATGGATGTGCAGCAGACCATTCTGCAGCTACAGTGTGATGCTGTCATGTCAATATGGAGCAAAATCTCTGAGGAATTTTCCAGTACCTTGTTGAATCTATGCCATGAAGGATTGAGGCAGTTCTGAAGGCAAAAGGAAAGGGGGTCCAACCCGGTACTAGTAAGGTGTACCTAATAAAGTGGCCGGTGAGTGAATATTGCATGACCGTATATATTATGTATTTTAGATGCAATTAATCACCATTAATCTGTGCCCATTACTAAAACAAAAGCATTTTTACTGCCTATTTATCAACTACCCACCCATATACGCACGATACTGATCAGAGCAAGCAAATGCTAATGTAAAAGCGCAGTAAAAGTCTGCTGTTTGATGGAGGCGGTATTGACGCCATCTTCATTGGCCGCTGGGTCGGAAAGTGCTGTCGTGGCAACCAAACGGAAACAGGGGGATCATAATGTATTCATGATGCGGCGACCCAGGGGTTGAGAGCGCAAACCTCCCGGGACCCTTTACCTAGAGCTAGACGTGTCTGAGCAAAATCACTCAACAGAGGACAAGAGGAGAATACTGAACAGGGAAAGAGGGATAGAGAGAAAGAGGAGAAATAGGGAAAAAAAGACTGGCACACAACAGTAGCCATGCACACTTAACTGGAAACAGACGGAAAGATGGAAAAATACTTTGAAGATGGTGGATGAGTCTAGAGAAAGGCTGTTTTAGGGCTTTCTTCTTCGATACTCAAGGGATGGTTCACCAAAAATGAAAGTTCCCTCATTATTTACTCACAACTACTATGTATTTGATTTCATGAATCTGTTGAACACAAAAGAAGATAATTTGAAGAATGCTGGAGATGCACACTTAAATGGAAACAGACGGAAAGATGGAAAAATACTTTGAAGATGGTGGATGAGTCTAGAGAAAGGCTGTTTTAGTGCTTTCTTCTTCGATACTTCCATAGGGATGGACTGGCCAAAAATCAACTTATGAATTTATTCTTCTGTTAAACACAAAAGAAGATATTCTGAAGAATGCTGGAGATGCACACTTAAATGGAAACAGATGTAAAGACAGAAAAATACTTTGAAGATGGTGGATGAGTCTAGAGAAATGTTTTATTCATTCATTCATTTTCTTTTCGGCTTAGTTCCTTTATTAATCTGGGGTCGCCACAGCGGAATGAACCGCCAACTTATCCAGCATATGTTTTACGCAGCAGATGCCCTTCCAGCCGCAACCCAGTACTGGGAAACACCCATACACTCCCATACACTATTCATACACTATGGCCAAATACCCTATAGCACATGTGTTTGGACTGTGGGGGAAACCGGAGCACCAGGAGGAAACCCACGCCAACACTGAGAGAACATGCAAACTCCACACAGAAATGACAACTGGTCCAGCTGGGACTCAAACCAGCGACCTTCTTACTGTGAGGCCACAGTGCTAACCACTGAGCCACCGTGCCGCCCTGCATGTAATTATGCATAATTAATTGCAATTACTATAGTAAGTACATGTGTAACAAGGACACCTTAAAATAAAGTGTTACCAAAAAAAGCTGGCAAATGACAATACAGACAGACTGCTGTGCTGAGTTGAAGTATACCTAAAGTGGTGTGACAGACTGCCAGTCTCACTTTTTACATTAGCCTGAACGTTTCTAAAGTGCCACTGGTTTTATTCAGACATTTTTATGCCTGCAGTCGTGTGCCAAACAGAACAAACCACCTCAGCCGCATCCAGACACAGACTTATAAACATTTAATACTTAATACAGCTTCCGACCGAGCAAGCAAACACAGAGAGAGAACAAACAACTGGGATGAGGAACCGATTGACAAATGTGTGAAGTACAGCCTACAACCCAGGCTCATTGGAAATGCGTTCCTCAGCCTACATTTTCGTTGCTCCAGGTGTGTTTTGTTGCACGTTTCGGATGACAAATCCACTAGAGGGCGCTGTGTACATTTTAGCGAATCTGAAGTACATTATTTAGGGTGTGTTTTGTTGTACGTTTCAGATACACGTCCTTCTTGTACTGTCGACTTTCCACTAGAAGGCGGAGCTTGTGGTACAGATCAGCTAGCGAAACACTGAGCTAAGCCCTTCGCTAAGCCCAACCAGTAGTGTTTTCAGAAGTGTTTTTGTAAGAGTGCACTTTCAGCACAGTTTACCTTGATTTTACATTGTTTTTATCTCTTTTGTGGAAGCGTGATTCGAACCCGAGCGCTCTGCAGCACAAACACAACACTGTACAACACCGTGAGCTACGAGCAAACGCCAGAAAAGTGTCCATATGGAGATAGATAGGTGACGCAAACGTGTTCATTACTAATCATAGAGATGTTTAGTGGTGTTTATTTAGTGCTGCGCAAACAACTGCATGAAAATAATCCTTTATTCTCCCTGTAAATATCATTAGTGTGAAAAGAAACAAAGGTTGTTGTTGTCATACTGCCCCCTAGTGTTCATATCACATAGTTTCATGGTTTCACAACAATATAGGCCGAAGCATGCATTTACAGTGTTGAACAAATATGCATTAGAGTTTATGAATGTCCAATTAAAGACAGCAGTGTATTTGAAAAATCCTAGAAATAAATACACATTTAAATAGATATTTACCTTATGTTTTAGCAAACAGCTGGAGAAATGCATGCTGAAGCAAGAAAAATGCTACTAAAATGAATGGCTGATGCTAGTGATTTATTTTCAATTTATTTTACTAGTGGTTTTCTTTTTCTTTCACTCACATGCTTGGTAATTCATTCAATTTTTCAATCATTTAGATCTGCAATCTGCTGTATAAACTATTGAACGCCACACTGTGATCTGACGAAAGCACAGTCAGGTTTTCCAGGCTCAAACTAAATGTGGTACTCATACAACACCTCTGCATTCTGGCAGAACCTGCTTTATTAATGCATGAAGAGCACATTCTGCATTAAATACAGCACGTGCATGAGTTATTTGTTATGAAAGTAGTTCACGACAGATGTATGATTATCATGAGAAAAGAAACCCACAGGATTTATTCTCTGTGTAATGAAAACGTTCAGGTTCTTGAATGACTTTCATTGTTTCTCAATGCAAAAAAAACAACATTCACAGCATTCAGACCAGTGATCTTATCAGCTATGTGCGCAAAATGACAAAGGTTTTAGTAGATAAGATGGCTTGCTAAATGAGATGAAATAACTTTACAATATTTGTAGTATCTGTAGAGGCTTGCATGTTTATGTTTCAAGAGTACTGTATTATGCTATTCATTTAGTTTCATTCATTCAGTCATTTTCCTTTGGCTCAGTCTCTATTTCAGAGGTCGCCACAGCAGCGGGATGAACCGCCAACTATTCCAGCATATGTTTTATGTAGCAGATGCTCTTCCAGCTGCAACCCATTACTGGGAAACATCCATACACTCTTACGTTCACACACACTCATACACTACGGCCAATTTAGTTCATCAATTCCCCTATAGCGCATGTGTTTGGACTGTGGGGGAAACCGGAGCACCCGGAGGAAACCCACGCCAACACTGGGAGAACATGCAAACACACACAGAAACGCCAACTGACCCAGCCGGGACTCGAACCAGCGACCTTCATGCTGTGACGCCACAGTGCTAACCACTGAGCCATAGTGTCGCCCTCATTTAGTTTTAGTAAAGGAAAAAATGTAGTAAAAATATAACAATCAATATAGCCACTCTATTGAAGGAAGCCCCACCTTCTAGAAAAAGAAGCCAATCATTGATCGCTATAGACTGATGACTCTTTGTGGGAGGGGCTTGCCCAAGGCGTATGTTTATGACAGTTTCTGCAGCTTCATTTTGAATCCTCTGGTGTCAACAAACATGCTGGAATCTCAGCAAATATTTGCTTCACAGACATGAGAAATATATCCACATAAAGCTTGAAATCTCTACTTTTTAACTATACTTGACAACAAATGTTCTCTGGTTTTGCAATCTGTATAAAACTAACGTGAGGTACAGTCTAACCTCATGTATTCCCGCCTCCTCCGTTCAAATGCAAATCACATGATGTAAACCACTCGAATGCCGACAAACTTGTAAACAAAGAGATCGGTGTCATTTTGGCAGGAGATCTGCCATCAGGAATAATTCCTTCAGAAGGCGAGGTGTTGTTTAGAGCAGTTTTTCCCAACCCTGTTCCTGGAGGGAAAAATATTTATGATGTCTCCCTTATCTGACCCATTAGGTTTTGGAGTCTCTTCTTATGTCCTGATGAGTTGATTCAGGTGTGTTTGATTAGGGAGAGGTTGAAAATGTGGACTGTTGGTGTGCCTTCAGGAACAGGGTCAGGATGTCACAGCAAGAAGGTCGCTGGTTCGAGTCCCGGCTGGGTCAGTTGGCGTTTCTGTGTGGAGTTTGCATGTTCTCCCCGTGTTGGCGTGGGTTTTCTCCAGGTGCTCCGGTTTCCCCCACAGTCCAAACACATGCGCTATAGGGCAATTGGGTAATCTTAATTGTCCATAGTGTATGTGTGTATGTCCCAGTCCTCCAGGTTATGGGTTGAGCGTTGGGCTAACAACCCACCTTATAAAAACTAGATGTTACAAAACACTAATGTGGTTCGGCTAAATATCAATTTCGATATAAATGGCCCTGGGAGTGGCCTCACAGTGGCGCAGTGGGTAGCACGTTCACCTCACAGCAAGAAGGTCGCTGGTTCGAGCCTCGGCTGGGTCAGTTGGCATTTCTGTGTGGAGTTTGCATGTTCTCCCCGTGTTGGCGTGGGTTTCCTCCGGGTGCTCCGGTTTCCCCCACAGTCCAAAGACATGCGGTACAGGTGAATTGGGTAGACTAAAATTGTCCGTAGTGTATGAGTGTGAATGAGTGTGTATGGATGTTTCCCGGAGATGGGTTGCGGCTGGAAGGGCATCCGCTGCGTAAAACATATGCTGAATAAGTTGGCGGTTCATTCCGCTGTGGCGACCCCAGATTAATAAAGGGACTAAGCCGAAATGAAAATGAATGAATGAATGAATGAATGAATGGCCCTGGGAGTAAGTAAGTAAGCATTGTGTAGCGCACAAGTTATTTATTCTCACGATAGTTACATAGTTTGACTGACATGATGATCGCGTCTTCCAGAAATTGCCATAACGTCCTTTTAAGGGCACATGCGCATTAGCTTGGGCGGAAAAAAAAATTAGTCTTTTTGTTTGATTTGTTTTAAGTATGAGACATTTGTTGTTATTTTTCATTGTTGCTTCCAAACATGAGATTTTTAAACATACCGCAGAGGGACTTTTGTTTAAATAGTGTTTTGTGGTGTAAAAGCTCTCATGTCCAGTGCGAAATTAGCTTAAATTAGCAGGTTTTCCGTATTTTGTGATTCATGATATTATTTGACATTTCCCCCATTTACTTCTGCTTCTGAGTTGCATTATCAGACCTTGCTCTTTTGAACTTATAACCTCGAGAAGTGTGAAAAAGTGACTTTTATTGTCATGTGCAATAATCTGCAGTGCTGTATTGTATTGTGTTGGTGTTGTATATTACACTACAGAAACCTTGTAATAAACCACCAGTACATTCATTCATTCATTCATTTTCTTTTCGGCTTAGTCCCTTTATTAATCTGGGGTCGCCACAGCGGAATGAACCGCCAACTTATCCAGCATATGTTTTACACAGCGGATGCCCTTCCAGCTGCAACCCATCACTGGGAAACATCCACACACACCCATTCACACACATACACTACGGACAATTTAGCTTACCCAATTCCCCTATAGCGCATGTGTTTGGACTGTGGGGGAAACCGGAGCACCCGGAGGAAACCCACACCAACACGGGGAGAACATGTAAACTCCACACAGAAATGCCAACTGACCCAGCCGAGGCTCGAACCAGTGACCTTCTTGCTGTGAGGCGAACATGCTACCCACTGCGCCACTGTGCTGCCCACCACCAGTATATTTTCTGTAATTTTACAGACTTATTTCTCTAGATATTATTTCTCATACACTTACACTCTAGATATTATTATTATTATTATTATTATTTTAATCTACTAAAATGTCACTAAAAGTCACTCTGTTAAACTGTAGAGTTGCATTTTCAACATCAAAAGTGGACAGAGCAGAGATCAACATCCCATAATGCAGTTCACCACCGCAAATAAACCCAAAATACAGATATTAACAGTGTGCATCTCTCCACCAATCCAAAAAAGCAAAGGATCTCTCTGGATGCCGTCCATAAGATAGACAGAATTATAGCTCTCCTGTTTTCTTTATGTGCGTCTCTACAGAGCTGAATGTAGAGTTGATATGGAGCAGGAGTGGATGTGCGGAGGAACAGATACGTCTCCAGAGAGCAGAGCTGCTTTCAATATCTAATGACACTTTGGCTTTAACACGAACTGCATTGAACACACAGCGCAGAGACGCATTCATAACTAACACTGCTGAGCGTGAGATAACGCCAGCACAGATGAATTCATCACTGACCAGTTCATTAATACTTGATTAAACACAGGCAGCAGATCCTTCAACAGGACCGACACTGTGTGTGTTGTGTCATTATGACCTGCGATTGAGTATTTTGGGGAAGATTATAATGCATGAATATTTGAAGCTGGAAATCTAACGAGCACTAATCTAACAAAAACTAATTGATTGTTGGTATTAAAGTATTAAGATTTGGTATTAAAGTAAAATAATTTTTTAGATGTTAGCATCAGTATGTTAGCGTTAAGCTTAATTGTGCAGCTAAATTTGCATTCAGAGGATATAAACATTGACAGTTTGCAGTTGTCACTTCCGCCTAAACGGATCAATGATTATTTTTGATGTCATACTAAAGCTTCTCATCAGATCTTCCGACCAATCAAATGATCTCTAGTGTCAGATATGCCCCGCCCTCTTCTTCTCATTGGCTTTTCATTTAATGCACTTGATCTCAACCACTTTCATTGGCAGACTTTCATCCCTCTCTTCATGTTTCAGTTCAAACTGGTGATGGGATGTTCGGATCGTTTTACTGACTCGGACCTGAGATGAACGAATCTTTTTTCGAGTCATTTAGTTCATTTCCTTCAATTTGCCAAAATATTATTAAAATGTTACGTGTTGCTTTCAGGGCCTCACAGTGGCGCAGTGGGTAGCACGATCGCCTCACAGCAAGAAGGTCGCTGGTTCGAGCCTCGGCTGGGTCAGTTGGCGTTTCTGTGTGGAGTTCGCATGTTCTCCCTGTGTTGGCGTGGGTTTCCTCCGGGTGCTCCGGTTTCCCCCATAGGGGAATTGGGTAAGCTAAATTGTCCCTAGTGTATGTGTGTGAATGAGTGTGTGTGGATGTTTCCCAGTGATGGGTTGCAGCTGGAAGGGCATCCGCTGCGTAAAACATATGCTGGATAAGTTGGCGGTTCATTCCGCTGTGGCGACCCCAGATTAATAAAGGGACTAAGCCGAAATGAAAATGAATGAATGAAAATGAATGAGTTGCTTTCAAACTCATCTACAACTACACCAAACGCTGATCACAGTACAAACAAGTCATAACTAGAATGCTATAAGAAAGAGAAAATAATTGTTTACCTGGTGTTTTGTCTATGATTATGTCAGCTCACCTCTTCTGACAGGTCTTTACATTTAAGTGGTTTGTTCACGTCACACACAGTCCCATATAAGCTTAACCACAGCACACAGTCTGAGCCGAAAGGAGCCATGATTAGTTCACCTTTCGAGCCTTCTGGTTTTTGAGTCGTTCATTCATCACATGGCAGCGTGTAAAGAGAGATGACTCAAACCCGAGGACTCGAGAAATGAACGGATCGAATCTTTTTCCGGCTCTGACCATATGATTGGCTTCGGTCTTTCACGTGATGAACGAACGACCAATAGAACCCAATAGAAGACTCAAAAAAGGAACTAACCTTGTACTCCACCTGCACGAATGTGCGCATGCGCGAATAAACGAATCACTCCCTGAGAGGACTCATCGTTCTCGAGTCATACAAAAGATTCGTTCAAAATGAACGAATCGTTTAAGAGCGGCCCATCACTAGCTCAAGCTATGGAACACATAAAAAACACACTGCACATTTCAAAGCACTTCACGGGACATTTAAGGCTACAATCTGACACTAAATCTACAACTAGACTTCTTCTTATTGTTTACTATTTCATGAGACCTGCCACTACTAAAAATCCAATAGGCATAAAGCTACAGTGACTCCATAAACCTCTGAGGAGACATTGACTGCAGTGTTTTCAACTTTCTTTATGTATTTTGGCCGTGTGTTTACTCAGCCTGAAAATGCAAGCTTTTAAAACACGGCTTTTTCTATCAAAATGACACCAATTTCTTTGTGAAAAATTAAAAATTAAACCCACACAAATCACCAATAAACGGACATACAGGACTGTTACAGTGTTTTTACAGTCATTTTCTCTCTCTTTTTTTGTAGCTGATAATTAAAATGATTGCTTTGATGATTTACAATGTACTTTTCCTAAAAAGTTAATGTCAGGTGTTATTCTGTTCCCATCCTAGATCCCATATA
>CAIGQW010041295.1:0-11006 GCA_903798125.1 Danio choprae
TAGATAATGCATATAGACAATGTAAGCATGTTAATAGAAAGGCTTGTCATTTTTGGAATATGTAAATTGACAAAAATAACCTTGCTCTTGTTTATATTTTCATGTCTAATATTGCTGGACATGATAACTATGCTCCGGTTTCATTCCAGCCAGTATGTACGCTCCATTCACACCGCTTTCCGACGCGTCAAAACCAGAACGCTCGCTGACTGCTCGCGCTTCTCGGACTGTGTAATTGCATTCCCTGCTAATGTTTGTAAATCAGCCTCGGCCAGCGCAAGGGCACAGACTCAGCCCTATGATTGATGTTCTGTAACATAAGAAATGACAAGAGCATGCCAAGCCAAGCCGGAGAGGAATCAGATCTGTCTGTGTGTGTGTGTGTGTGTGTGTGTGTGTGTGTGTGTGTGTGTGTGTGTGTGTGTGTGTGTGTGTGTGTGTCTGTGTGTGTGTGTGTGTGTGTGTGTGTGTGGGTGTGTGGGTGTGTGTGTGTGTGTGTGTGTGTGTGTGTGTGTGTGTGTGTGTGTGTGTGTGTGTGTGTGTGGCCGATTGTTATTCAAGCCTTTCCAAAGAAGGGTTCCTCATGTAGGCTGCTGTTGGAGGGTCTCTCTCATGTTTTTAGTTTATCCTGAATACAGAGCGACGACAGCATGCATCGGGTCCATATTGAGGTTATCCAAACTGTGAACCTGTTCATGGACAGGCAGAGCAAACATGTTTTCACGGAGAGCTCATCTGGACAAATATCAGATGGTTATTGTCTGGACTGTGCTCAGAATATTTCTGCTAGGGCGATAAATCAGAGAGCTGCTCGTACGAGTAACCAGATTGAGGAGATTAAATGTTAAGGTGTAGAGCTGCACGATAGTGGGAATATATATGCGATATTGTTGATGAGTGTTGCGATTTTGAATGATATTTTTTACAATATGACTTACTCACAAGATGTTATTTTATCAGCAATTATAAAGGAATATTTATTTAGGTTATGATCATACACTCAGATGGGAATTTTTGCTACTTATTCACACTGCTTGTTTAAAATCAGCTGAATCAACACAGTTCTTGAGATTTTTTTTGGGACAACTTAATTGCTTTGTTCAATCTACTTAAATTTGTGAAAACAATTAAGTGAACTTAATTGATTTGTGTTGATTTTTTTAGTGTGATAAATAAATAAATAAACAGGCAATAGCTAATTAAATAAAAACTATATCAATGTGTAAACATTTAGACTTTAAAACACCACAAATGACTGAAAACCTCCGTTGAAATTCTAATTCCTATTGGCTGTTGTCATTTTCCTCTCTTTTGTCTCCCAGCATTAGTGTTTATTTTCAGCTCTAGCTTCAGCTAACAGCACTTAGTAGTAAAGGCCTCATCTGTTTGGTAAGATTTGCATAAACAACCTACACCGTTAAAAAAAATCCCGGTTGCCTTAAATTTTTAAGCTGAATCAAATTAACCATCAAGTCCATTGAACTTATATTGTGTTTGCCTTAAAACAGCTTGTGTAACTTTTATAAAATTAAGTTAGAAGATGATTAACCTGGTTAAATAAGTTACTTTGAACTAAAAACATATGCTCTCATGACTAATTGATCATATAATTTATTTTACAGTGTATGCATGCCGCACCCAAATGCATGACGCATAAAATATATTTAATTTATTGCCATTCTCTGTGATATCGATATCGCATATACTGTACCTTTACCGCGATAATGATAACTGTTTTTTGTGCAGCAGCATTAAGATTCAAGACTGAGAAGCACATTGACTGATTGCTCATCTACACTCAAAAAGGGACTTTTGATACTTGTTTAAGCTACTTATTTAAAAAGAGTTGAAACCGCACAATTCGAAATGTTTCTTGAGGGACAACTTAATTGTTTTATGTTCAATCCACTAAAATTTGTAAAAAAAACCCCAATCGATTTGTGTTGGGACAACATGCAACAGCAGTCGTGTGGAACCCAGCATGTTTTTTTTCTTCAAGGTGTAAACCTTTAGACTTTAAAACACCAGGAATGACTAAAAACCTCGGTGGAAATTCTGATATCGGCTGTTGTCAGTTTCCTCTCTTTTGTCTCCCAGCATTAGTGTTTATTTTCAGCTCTAGCTTCAGCTAGCATCACTATACTGGAGAGGCGGGATGAAGATGGTAAAAGCTTCATCTGATTGGTCAGATTTAGATAACCTATAATAGATAACACGCACCCAAATGCGTGACAAAAAATATATTTAATTTATCACACTTCTCTGCAACACCGATATCACATATACTGTACTATTATCGCGATAACGATACATTTTTCCATATTTTGTGCAGCACTATTAAGTTGAAACATTCATTCATTCATTCATTTTCTTTTCGGCTTAGTCCCTTTATTAATCTGGGGTCCCCACAGCGGAATGAACCGTTAACTTATCCAGCATATGTTTTACGCAGCGAATGCCTTTCCAGCTGCAACCCATCACTGGGAAACATCCATACACTCATTCACACATACACTATGGACAATTTAGCTTACCCAATTCACCTATACCGCCTGTCTTTGGACTTGTGGGGGAAACCGGAGCACCCGGAGGAAACCCACGCCAACACGGGGAGAACATGCAAACTCCACACAGAAACGCCAACTGATCCAGCCGAGGCTCGAACCAGCGACCTTCTTGCTGTGAGGCGATCGTGCTACCCACTGCGCCACCGTGAGGCCCTAACTTGAAACAACACAATTCAAAATGTTTCTTGAGGAACAACTTAATTGTTTCATGTTCAGTCCACTTACATTTGGTAAGTGAGCTTAATCGATTTGGGCTGGGAAACCATGCAACAGCAGTTGTGTGAAACCCAGCATTGCTTTTTACAATGTACTAAATAAACAGGCAACATATATTTTTCTGAGATAAGTAATTAAAATATATATATCAAGGTGTAAACCTTTAGACTTTAAAACACCAGGAATGACTGAATACCTTCTTATTGGCTGTTGTCAGTTTCCTCTCTTTTGTCTCTCAGCATTAGTGTTGATTTTTAGCTCTAGCTTCAGCTAACATCCCTATACTGGAGAGGCGGGATGAAGATAGTAAAGGCTTCATCTGATTGGTCAGATTTAGATAAACAACCTATGCAGCACCCAAATGTGTGGGACATAAAACGTATATATAAATGATTGCACTTTTCCAAGATACCGATATTGTTGACTGTACCATTATCACGATATTTTGTGCAGCACTATTAAGATTCAAGACTGAGAAGCACATTGATTGATTGCTCATCTACACTCAAAAAGGGACTTTTGATACTTGTTTAAGCTACTTATTTAAAATGAGTTGAAACAGCACAATACGAAAGGTTTTTTGGGGACAACTTGGTTGTTTTATGTTCGAATGCATGGCATATAAAATATATTAAATGATTGCATTTCTCTGTGACACCGATATTTCATATACTGTACCATTATCGCGATAACGATAATTTGTTTTCCGATATTTTGTGCAGCGCTGTTAAGATTCGAGACTGAGAAGCAGATTGATTGATTGCTCATCTAAAAATCAAACATGTTTAATGCACTGTAATTTCCACACAGTTAATTCATGCTGTCCCAACACAAATCGAGTAAGTTAACTTAACAAATGTAAGTGGACTGAACATAAAACAATGAAGTTGTTCCCCAAAAACCTCACGAATTGTGTTGTTTCCGCTCACTTTCAAATAAGTAGTTTGAACAAGCAGCAAAAAAATCATTCTTTGACTGTGTGGAGGAGTCGTGTTTGTCTTATTACGCTAGAGCAGAGGACAAAGGTTAGTCTTTTTGTTTTAAAAAAATCCCGACAGATTTCTTTCAGCGTGCATTCATACAAGTCTTTCGGGTGTCACTGCTTAATCTGCTTCCAGTTAACCAGTCTAAATCCATCTGTCATTATGAATCAATCGCTAAAAAGTCTGTTTGACTACAGAGGACTCAGCGCAGCCTTGCGTTATTCCTCATGAATCCTCTCGGCTCAATATACGAATCGCACACATTTGCACATCCGAGTTTTTTCTGTGTTTCAGGAGTTAGTCTAGGTCACACCTGGTTCAGGTTATTGATGCGCTCACCTGCAGCCGCTGACAGTTCAAGTCATATTTAATGCGACGTGAATGCAGCCACCAAACGCTTCCACAGCATCTTTCGTCTCCAAAAACACAGACTCGCATGTGGGTGGAAGCGAAAGAAGATTGTGTTATTGAACCTTTTGTGGCCAGTTCCCACATCTAGCATGTGATTTTTAGTTTGTAGGATGCATGTGAGAAAGCAAACGTTTTCATGTGAATGCTTTAAATATGTCTTTTTTTTCCTGAAAGATGTACTGAAGTGCTTAAAAAAATAATATGTGCTGTTTGTTCAAACTACTTATTTCAATTGAGCTGAAACAACACAATTCTTGAGTTTTTTTGAGGGGAAACTTAATTGTTTTATGTTCAATCCACTTAAATTTGTAAAAACTAATAAGTGAACTTAATTCCTGTATGTCGTCTCCCAACAACCCAGCATTTGTTTTAGTGAATGCTGTAAAAAAGAGCCATTGGCTTTGTATCGTCTGTAGTATTTTATGTGTGCTCCTGCTACTGCTTTTTCCCAACATTCTTCTGATTATCTTGTTTTGTGTTCAACAAAAGAAAGAAATTATGAGCAATGTTGGGTGAACTATCATTAGGGAGCGAGCACCTTCGGTGCGTAGGCCCTATTGGAACTGTGTGGTTTATTCTTCTCCGGAATGAATCGCGATTTTGAGGGTCTAAACATGCTCGAAAACTCACCAAACTTTGCACACGCCCCAGAAGTGGTGAAAATGTACGTCTGTTATAGGTTTGGGAAGTGGGTGGGGCAAAATGACTCGACAGCGCCACCTATGCACATTTGACGGACTAGCCCCCGAGCTACGTTTCACGCACACATGCGAAAATTGGCACACACATCAAACATGCCAAAACCTACAAAAAGGTCTCTTGGAGTGAAATCTCAAACCCAACAGGAAGTCGGATATTTTTAACTTCCTCTGCCGAAAAAGTGCAGTTTTTGTCATTTTCAGGCGTGGTATTTGAACGAACTCCTCCTAGGGAATTTAGCAGATCAACACCAGAATTGGGTATTGTCATCTAAAGGCTTTGGCGATTGTTAAATTGTGAAGATCTAGAGTTTTCGTCGAAGGGCGTGTCCGTGGCGGCCTCTCAAACTTTGGCTCTTCGCCACGAAACAGGAAGTTGTTATAATGCAGGCATACGTTGTCTGATCTGACTCAAAATCCATATGTTTGATAACAGTCCTGAACTGAACACGTTTACATGCCAATAACCAGATACAGATATAGCGGCACCTGCTGGCAACAGGAAGTGACATGTTTTACAGTGTAACAAACTCCTCCTACAAATTTTATCACATTGAATCAATGTTCCGTTAGTTTAGTCCAAAGGCCTTTGTGATGTTAAATTGTGAAGATCTAGAGTTTTCGCAGAGGGGCGTGTCCGTGGCGGACTGAGAATGCAATGCTTCGCCATGGAGGAGGAAGCACATAACTCAACCAAACAATATTTGATCTGCTTGAAAATGCACAGGTTCGAGGAGATTCCTCTCCTGAAGACATCTACATGCCAATATTGAGTCTCAGTCATAGCGCCACCTACTGACAGAAGGAAGTTTGGCATAAATCTGTGATTTTTCTCAGGTATTTTAATATATATCGGCTTAAATTATTATTGTCCGCTGTTCTCTGTCATCCTAAGGCCACTGGGTGGCGGTGAGCCCGGGTGCGAGGTCCCATTCATTGCTGCTTGCAGCTTTAATTTTAAGTTGCATTTGTTATTTTTTTATAATGTTATATGGAACTCTGGCATCTTCCAGACAGTGCTAAAATGTGTTGATTAGATCTGTGTAAAACTACTAGTTAGTTAGTCATGAAATGCCCATGTTTGCTCATCAAAACGTCTGTCAGAAACGTATTTTTCCTCATGATTAGGCCTGTCACGATATCTATTTTTGTTGTGCGATATATATATTGCGATAAACGGTATTATTGTCATTTTAAGACTAGTGCCACTCATTATATAATGACAAAATGACAGTATAATATCATCACCATGCAAGTGCACTTAACCAAAGCACACATCATGTTTTATTCCTAAGAATATTTCATTTAATTATAGTCATTTTAGCAATTTAATAATTAGGCATTGGAATGCGAACGTGAAAACGCATATCCTAAATATGGTAAAAGAGTAACAGAGGCTGCGATATCTGCTAGCAGATCTATTTCCAGTCGTCAGGCACCCACATGAACATATACTATAGTCATTTATAGTAAATACTGTAGTGTTTTTTAACCATACTGACACTGACACCTCCAGTAGAGACAGAGATGTTGCACAATCAGCTAAAATGTTGCTAGAATTGGTTTTTATGTATGGGCGATATATAGGGCATCACCAAAAATGATTGAGGTCATGTCCATGTTGTGCGATAAGTGAATAAATTGATTATTGTGACAGGCCTAGGGACGGCGTGCATGGATACTCGTGACATGCTAACTTAAAGTAACCACTGATAACTTAAAGCTTTTGAGAAAATGTGGATGCTTCAATTTTATGTGCATTAGTCATATTTTCTACCCATCTCATATGAGCCTCCTGCATCTTGCAAATTGCACTAAACTGCATTGATTAGACAGCTGCCAGATTGTTAGTCCTGAAATGCCCATGTTTGCTAACAAGAAGTCCTTTTACTGTGCACCATGTTACAAAATGAAGTCCTTCAGCTGATGTTGTCTGTTAGTGCTCCAAAATTGTTGTCGTATGGTGCAGATGCATGTCTCTGACACATTAAAATTGTAAACATTTACAAGACATTGCGGTTAACCTATAATGCACGTGAGAAATGTTTGTGTGAATGCTTCAGTTTTATAACGTCTCCTTTTGGTAGGCATTAAATACTATTAAATGCATTGATTAAAGACTCGTAAAACCACTATATAGTCACAGAATGATCATGTCTGCTCACATCCGTCTTACCACTCATTACGACGGTGTATGAACAAATGCAAGGCTATAAAAATGACATTTAGAGTTTTTAGTTTTTTTTAGCTTACTTCAGTTTAGTCAACACGCTAACATTTGAAATATTAAGAAGACATTGCTGTTAACTTAATGCATGTAAGGAAGGAAACAATCTTTGTGTGGATGCAGTGTCTTAAAGGGATAGTTCACCCAAAAATGGAAATGTACTCGCCGTTTCGGCTCCCAAACGTTTATTCTGTTGAACACAAAAAGAAGATATCTTGAACAATGCTGAAAACCTGTAACCATTGACTTTCACTGTAGGAAAAACAAACACTATGGTGGTCAATGGTTACAGGTTTTCAGCATTTTTTTAAATATCTTCTTTTGTGTTCAACAGAAGAAAGGATTGAAACAAGGGTGAGTAAATGACGACAGAATTTTCATTTGTAAATGAACTATCCCCTTTTTATTTTCAAATTGCGCTGCTTATTTTAAATATATATTGAAAATGCGTTGACTAATAAAGATCAGCAGTTATGTAGGAAATTCCAGATCCTCCAGGATTTCGCAAAAAGATCGGAATTCTTTTGGGATTTTTAAAATGATTGACTTTTTTGTGGTGCGTTTTTGCCCAACTTGCGGCACATTTCACAGCATTTCCTTTATTGTTTTGCTGTGAAAATATACACAAATAGGCGGTTCATTCCGCTGTGGCGACCCCAGATTAATAAAGGGACTAAGCCGAAAAAAAAAAAGAATGAATGAATAAACACAAATATACACATCTTAATTCATTATTTATTTGTGGACCCCGAAAACCATTGATTTCTGCAATTTATATTAAGAAAACACTGAGAGAAACAGGGAAAAACTAATGTTTATCCCTAAAGCTGCTATATCATATTCGAAAATGCTCTGTGATGTGGCGGGAATTTGAACAGTGTCTCTTAACACGGGCAGATTTAACCAATAAACAAGTTAAGCGACTGCTTAGGGCTCCAGGAAATCCGAGAGGCCCCAAATAAACACATAGAAGTATAAATTATACCTATAAATTAGAATTAATGTCATTTTCTATCATATTTTGTATGGTGAGGGTCTAAAAAAGGTATTTTTTTTATTTGAATGTGATTATTACCTCTTCTCAAATGTGTCCCCCACCCTCAGTCATGGACCTGTCCAGCAGTCAAATCAGTAAAGATAGCTTAAGACAAAGTTTTCAAACTAGCTTAATTGTGAATTCACTTAAGAAAACAAATCATTTCAAACGTTTTACAAGTTGTTACAAGATGCTTTACATGGTATTATTATTATTTAGCATTATTTTGCAATATTATTATTTTTAAAATGTAGATAAGGAGATTGAGTTATATCACTAAATCCGCCCTTGTCCCTTAAATATGCGCAAAATCTGCAAAAATTCAGCGATCGTTTAATCGCGAAATACTGGAGGGTCTGAAATTCACATTTGCTCTCAATACATCCGTCTGATAATTATTCAGCCTTTTGTTACAGCAGAATCAAAGACATAAACATCAGAGCATTAAAGGGACAGGTCACACACACAAAAACAAATTCATTCATTTTCCTTCGGCTTAGTCCCTTATTTATCAGGGGTCACCACAGCGGAATGAACCGCCAACTATTCCAGCATATGTTTTACGCAGCGGATGCCCTTCCAGCCGCAACCCAGTACTGGAAAACACTCATACACTTTCACGTTCACAAAGACACTCATACACTATGGCCAATTTAGTTTACCCAATTCACCTACACCGTATGTGTTTGGACTGTGGGGGAAACCAGAGCACCCGGAGGACACCCACGCCAACACGGGGAGAACATTTGATACTCCACACAGAAATGCTGACCCAGCCGGGACTCGAACCAGTGACCTTCTTGCTGTGAGTGCTAACCACTAAGCCACCGTGCCGCCTACAAAAACAAATTGTCATCATTTACACACCTGTTACTCATCACGTTTTTTAGACGGCATGTTAAGATAAAATGGTTTCAACTTTTACCCACAGAAGCGCTCATTACTGTCAGTTCCAGAGCAGTGGACCAATCAGAAGAACTCAGAGGCGGGACTAGCATTGCGAGCTTTTGTGCACGATAACTGTGACCCCTATTTGAGCTTTTTTCCGACACAGAAGATTGTTTGAAAAATGCTGGTGCCCATTGACACCCATAGTAATTTTTTCGATGGACCCTTTTCACATTTCTCAGAAGTGGAAGTCATCATAGTTGTGTAAGCGTAGAGCGCAGTGAATGGGAGAGTACGACAAATAATTTTTTTCAAGCTTATTTGCTGAAACGATAAAAGAAACACTCGACGATGGTGTTATCAAGACTTTCAGAAAAAGGAAAAAAATAGTGAGACATAGTGAGTATTGGTAGTGAGTATCAATAATGAGATAATGGCAGCCAGAAGAAAGAACAACGTCAAATGTACTGTCCTGCTCATACACTCACACAAGTGGTAAATAGTTTTTTTGTAATTTGATGCAAAGATGATATAATACACACATCTAAATATTAAAAACTTTAAGATGATTTATAAGGATTATATAAGGATTTAAGATGCTGATGACGGCCTCGCGGTGGCGCAGTGGATAGCACCTTCGCCTCACAGCAAGAAGGTCGCTGGTTCGAGCCTCGGCTGGGTCAGTTGGCGTTTCTGTGTGGAGTTTGCATGTTCTCCCCGTGTTGGCGTGGGTTTCCTCCGGGTGCTCCGGTTTCCCAAAGACAACATGTCCAAAGACATGCGGTATAGGTGAATTGGGTAAGCTAAATTGTCCGTAGTGTATGAGTGTGAATGGGTGTGTATGGATGTTTCCCAGAGATGAGTTGCAGCTGGAAGGGCATCCGCTGCGTAAAACATATGCTGGATAAGTTGGTGGTTCATTCCGCTGTGGCGACCCCAGATTAATAAAGGGACTAAGCCGAAAAGAAAATGAATGAATGAATGAATGAATGATGCTGATGACCATTAAACACGTCATAACAGTCTTGTGAAAAGGGTCCGAACATACTTTTTTCCTACTATGGTTCCCAGCCATTCTTTGAAATATCATCTTTTGTGATACACAAAGGAAAGAAACACAAGAAGGAAACTCATAAAACTTTTTTAAAACCACATCAGGGAGAATAAACGATAAGGTAATTAAACATTTTAGGGTGAACTATCCCTTTAAATCTACACTCTTAAAAATGCAGGGTTATTTTAAGACAATAATGGATGTAATAGGGACTTACCCAACTGCAGGGTTCATTTTTTTAGCAAACGTAATAGGACCAAATTTAACCCAATGTTCAGGTTAGTCCATATTTTATCCAATTTGGGATGAAATAACCCAGCATTTTGTAGTGTGTAGTTAAATTGAAGAGCAGTTTCACGTTTTGGGACATGTGAAGTTTTTAAATATTTACGAGACATCGCTGTTAACTCATTTATGAATCTAGTCAGACGCTGGTTATTGCACGCTGCGATAGTCTTTGTTATTCTCCCTCGTGGCCCCTGCGGGACGCCGTGTCCCCCGAGGGCCCCCTCACCCACTCTTGAACTTGGACTCCATTGAGATCCACAGATCAGGATGAGCGAGAAAGATGGGGAAAACATATTCTTAATCTAAAACCCGAGGTGTATTAATGCTTCTTCCTGGAAAATGTTTTTTATTTATGTTTATTATTATTATTCGGCTTTGGCCATTGGACAAATACGTTTAGTAGGGGGGGAATTCTTCATAAGAGGGACTATTTACCATTGTCTCATCTTGATATAAGTGGGTATTCGGTCACTGAACTGCTTAAATTTAGTATATTAGCAAAATTGTATATAATAATGTCTGAAAATGTGGCATCTCTTTGTTATTTTATGCAAAAAAGACAATCTTTTAAAACTAATATTGCTTTGTCTTGTTGTGTTTGGGGTCTCGTTGGGAATTCGTCATAAGAGGGAATATTT
>CAIGQW010041344.1:0-10303 GCA_903798125.1 Danio choprae
TGGAGACACACACACAAACACACAAAGCTGACAGATGAACACAGCTGATGGAGTATACACTAACCTGTGCATTATACACACACTAGATGGAGACACACACACAAACACACAAAGCTGACAGATGAACACAGCTGATGGAGTATACACTAACCTGTGCATTATTCACACACTAGATGGAGACAAACAGACAAACACACAAAGCTGACAGAAACCAGTAACCAGCCAATAACCAGATGAGTCTGTTTTATTAGTGTCAGCGGTTGTTATCTGGGAATAACACACCTTGAATGTCGTGAATGACCAACCAGAATCAGGTATTATAGAGAGCCGTGTAATAAGGTGCACTAGCATATTTTGTCATCCGACACAAATCCATGTTCGGGCTCATTTTGTTAGTTTGTCTGACAGGTTAGCTTTTGGCTAAAGCTACTTATGCTATGAAAACAACACGTGACGTGAGCCTTAAAGCTACAATTTTAGATGCCTTATTTTAAAGGTTAAAAACATACATAGTGCTGCTGCTTCTTTTATCAACATTAGTTTTCTTCATTTTTCTAGATAGTCACGTAACATTAAGCACTTTATCTTAATGACGACAGCTTCCAGATGAGGTCGAGCTGATCTTCTCTTTCCTCTGACTCCTCTTATCTGTCTTCTTCTTGTGTAAAACCAGATCATCCATGTTGCATTCTCCTGGTTGAGTAGGATAATACACTTTATCTGTTGTGTCTCTGGTGAATGAAAGACAATAATAATACTCCTGATTTTATTCCCACACAGAGGCGCGTAACCTCATTTGTCCTAGAGAAGGTAAAAGTGCCTGTGTGGATTGGTTTGACTGATGCAGAGATCGAGGGCAGCATGACATGGGTGGATAACTCAACACTGAATGGAGGGTAAGTGCTGGTAGGACATTTTATTCCACAATGATAGCTAAAATCTCTGATTATTGATGCATTATTGGAGCTGGATTTACTGTTTAGATGTGCTAGAGATATGAAGTGCACCCGCTGGTTCAATAGTGTACCTACAACAAGCATAACAGAAAGTGAAACCTGATATATTTTCATTACCCGTACTTTAAAATAGTCAAACGTGGAGTTAGATCAAATCAGCATAGTTCACTGGTTATGTATTCATATATTTTATGTTCATGTGTGTTGCCTGTACACTACACTGTAAACAAATATCCATAAATGAGCAGTTTTCTGTATTTAATGTTTTTATTTTTCTGCCCTATGTAAAATATGAACAAATCTCCTGTCTTTGCCATCTGTTCTCACTGGCGTTTCTGCACTGCTTTAGTCTATTCTTCATTATTGTCGAGTTTGTCGTAGTTCCCCGGCCTTTCCATTAATTAACCACGATCAGACTGGAGGTTTTCAATGCCAGAAGAAGATAGACTTTATTTCAACATAATAAAGCGGAGAGCAAACCCCAGAGCAATCTGAAGTCTCTCCTGGACAATTCTGGATTGTATGTGTCCATTGTCCTGCTTTTATACCTATTTTCACTCCCCACCTCTCTGTACCTGAGACCATCTAGGGAAGTCTTTACTGAAAGGTCAAGTATATGTTTAGGTGCTCATGTTTTTCTGGGCCCTGTCTACATAAGCTACTGCTTTCACACCAGAGATGTCACTTCATAGACGCAACGTCTTCTAAGTGTTTACATGCATTGTCATGATGGTACATTAACTTTGAAAATATGTTACTCACTCGGGGCAGCACGGTGGCGCAGTGGGTAGCACAATCGCCTCACAGGAAGAAGGTCGCTGGTTCGAGCCTCGGCTGGGTCAGTTGGCGTTTCTGTGTGGAGTTTGCATGTTCTCCCCGTGTTGGCGTGGGTTTCCTCCGGGTGCTCCGGTTTCCCCCACAGTCCAAACACATGCGCTATAGGGGAATTGGGTAAGCTAAATTGTCCGTAGTGTATGAGTGTGAATGAGTGTGTGTGGATGTTTCCCAGTGATGGGTTGCAGCTGGAAGGGCATCCGCTGCGTAAAACTTATACTGGATAAGTTGGCGGTTCATTCCGCTGTGGCGACCCCAGATTAATAAAGGGACTAAGCTGAAAAGAACATGAATGAATGAATGAATGTTACTCACTCTCCTGAATGCCTTTCACAGATATAGCTTCATTAGGGTATTTAACATATATAATCAGTGCTCAGGCTCCGGCACCTCTGTGGGCTCAGTTTACACACACACATACTACAGTATCTTTAGTTCTCCCCACTCCCACACTTGAGCATCAACAGTGAAAGAATGAAAGCGAATTAGTGCAGTGAGGTGTGCAGCAATGCAGTGAGGATGTCCTCTCCTGTCGCTCATAAAATACTGTTTATTTTAAACATGCTCATTTTTAGTACTGAACATGTGAAATCTTCACCTCTTCCTTCATAGCTTCATAGCTCCGGAAGTGAACACGGACACACTTGCGTCTCGGAAGCTCACCGGCGCCATCTAGTGCAACTAGCCCATAGTGTGCACAGTTTTATGTTGATTCCATGGTTTTAACAGCACTTGAGTTTATCCTGGTGTAAATATGGAAATCAGTTGTTCACATAGGAGGTGATTGTGCAATACATAGTTCTGTTTATATAGTAATATCTCTAAAGCGCTTCCGCTCATGTCGAGCATTATGTATTTATGCTGAGTAAACATGCTGTATAGTCATCTTCTGTTGTATAAAACTGATTTGAACGTTTTTAATGTAACATTTTAATTCTGCGATACTTTTGTTTTACACATTTCTGAGCTTCGACTTCCTGGTGTCAAGTCCTTTAATTGACTAGAAGTGTTCAGCTTGACGGAAATGAAGCCAGCGCAACCTCTGAACCTTTTTTTCAGGTTTTGGATGCGAGGTGAGCCGACTAACAATGATGGAATCGAGGACTGTGTATTCATGAACCCATTACCACCTCTGAAGAACTGGAATGATGTCCCCTGCTCAATACTAGCACGCTTTATTTGTGAATGAAAGGGTTGTCATTCATTCATTCATTCATTCATGTCAGCTCTGTTCATCATATATAATCTGCTGTCTTGTCATTTATTGTTGTGTGCAAATGCTAATAAAAAGCAGACATGTCTATCCACAATCCCTCTCTGGACTATTGTGTATCGTTCTCTGGTTCGTCAAGGCCTGATTATATGACCGTTACTCGACATATCAGCGGTAGATCACCTATAGTGTGTTTTGTACTGTATTAGTGTGGACCGAGATTGTTTCTTGCAGTAAATATGTCCATATTTACTCATCTGCCTCGAGTAAAAACATTGACAGGCAAATTCCTCTAACCAAGAATACATGAGTTGCCTTTACACCGGACCCCGCTGATGCACTGGTATCTGGATGCAGACTTGCACATGCAATCTCAGACACATGCGCTCAATAGAGCTAGTGATGTCACTGAGAGGGGCGGGGATGTGTATATGCATTAAAATCATTACACACTAGAGGGCACTCTACACATCAAATCTGCCACTGAACCAAACTACACATCCCATCATGCACCTCTCACACACCAGTTCCAGATCACTACTGATTACAAACACAGCTGAAGCTCATGAAGACTGATTACCAGTACTACACACAGACACACAGACACACACACACGCACGCACGCACGCACGCTCGCTCTCGCTCTCTCTCTCTCTCTCTCTCTCTCTCACACACTCACTCACTCACTCTTTGCTCAGTGTAGTTTCACTGTAGTGTACAATTCCCAGCGTTCCCTTGTTCCTGTTCTTGCCGTTCATGTTGTTTTATTTTTGGACTGTGTTTTGTTGGATTGTCTTGTCTTGCTAAACACTCTTTACTCTTCTGCAGGTACTTTTATCATTACAAAATACCTCTTTACTGCTGAAATCCTGCACACTTATGAGGGAAAACCCAAACATTCACAGTGTGTGTGTGTGTGTGTGTGTGTGTGCGCTGAAGATGAGCTTGTTTTATTGTGTAGGCGGATCATTTTTGACCCAACAGGTGAATGGTGTATACAGAATTATACAACAACACAAGGGTTATATATGTATTTGATACTGAATGGACAAAGTATGGGCTTTTCAGCTGTTATATGTGCACCTCTTGCATCATCAGAACGAGCTGTTCAACACACCACCATTTCTACTCGTGAAATATTTTGCAATGTTTCTTCACTTGCCATCTGTGTCTCGACACACCTTCTTCAGCGATCTTGCAGCTTTGTGTTCTCGTGCAACGTTGTCATCCACAACAAATTCCTGTACTCATGACAGCGGCTGCATCTGAATGACCACTCTTTATCAGGCACTGACTCTGTAGGCAGCTTTTGTGCATTTTAGACATGCTTCTGAGAGATTCATTCATTTTCCTTCAGTGTAGTCCCTGATTTATCAGGGGTCACGACAGCAGAATGACCTGCCAATTACTCCGAATGCCCTTCCAGCCACAACCCAGAACTGGGAAACACCCATACACACTCATTAACACACACACTCATACACTACGGCCAATTTAGTTCATCAATTCCCCTATAGTGCATGTGTTTGGACTGTGGGGGAAACCGGAGCCACTGGAGGAAACCCACGCCAACATGGGGAGAACATGCAAACTCCACACAGAAACACCAACTGACCCAGCCGGGACTCAAACCAGCAACCTTCTTGCTGTGAGGTGACAGTGCTAACCACTGAGCCACCGTGCTGCTTCAGGAAAGTTAACCTAAACTATAATACTAACGTCTCACTGTCAAAAGTGAAATACATTGGTCAAAAACACGTTTACAAGCCAACTGACACCAAAGGAGAACACACAGGAGCTGGAGAACACTCCCTGTCATTCACATGAACTACATTTCCCATCATGCACTGCACTCACACACCAGTTCCAGGTCATCTATTGATTACACACACAGCTGAAGCTCGTCATGACTGATTATTAAGACTATATATACATCAGACACTCACTCATCCGATGCTAAGTCTTGTAATGTCTCTGTGAGTGAGCATTACAGAGTGTTTTTCTATGTTGTCTTGCCGTGTTTTGAGCTCTTGTTTGTTTGTATCGCCGCATTGTGCATGCCTTGACCTCTTTGCATGTTTCTACGATTACTCTTTTGGATTACCTTTATGCTTCCGTTTGCTTCTGTACTACCTTGCCTGCCTGACTACACTGAATAAAAGCTGCATTTGGATCCTCACCTCTGTTGCTATCCCATCATTACACAGAAGCCTTGATGCCATCCTGCCGTCTGATCAAGATAAGGGGACACATGCATGAACCCGGATGTATTCTTGATGTTGAGGATGCACTAAATGCAGAAGTCAGCGCAGCACTCGCTTGAAGCCCCAGAAGTCATTGCAGATAAATAAATAGAGAAGCGGTGCACTTTGCTCTTCCTTTATTAACTGTTATTTACAGGTCAGAGATATAGCTTGTATCTTTCTGGAGTTTCCATCTGCGAGTGTGTGAAAGTCAGATGCTGAAAGTGACATTCACATAATTATTGAAATAAAGGCATTTTATTTGGTGAAATGTCCATTTAAATCCTTTTTATTTGTTTTGTCCAAAAGTATATTAGTTGGCCGCATGTTTGCACACCTGACACAAATGATATATTCTATATATTATATTATAGGCAATATTTGACAGGCTGGTGTCAAGTCTTTAAAGGCATTTTCCTCAGTTGTAGTGTTTGGGTGTGTACTGCTGTGAGGGACATGATGCTGAATGTGCAGAACATACTTAACACTTTCAGCAAACTCCCTGTCGGTGCATCTCACCAACCACAGGGTCACACTCTTTGTTATGGACAGCAAATTCTAGGACTTTTATGGACTTTTTAAATCACTAATCATTTTAAATAGAGCACCTTTGTAATTCATATATATCCCCATGAAAGTCCTTCCTGTACTTAACATTTCCTTTAACAATGTTTTAAATGTGTCATTGTCAAAAGCCGCTTTACAGTCATCTTCAAAGCACTTTAATACAATTAGTTGAATTCAATACTGGCAGTAGTCAAATGCGGTTTCTGAAGTATGATAATATGCATTATCTGTCATAGATCATGTATAAGATTTAAAACCCCACCGGTCCTACACCGCCCAACCCACACCGAGCTGGGATCCAACCGCTGATTCTCCGCATGGGGGTTGGTTGCTCTAACAGGGAGGCTAAAGACCATGACCTCTAGCGTTTGTCACTAGAGCACACTTTCGGGTTCACAGGAGTGAGGTTTACCTGCACAGCACTTTACTAGCTGGTCTCTGCTACACAAGCACAGTACAATTGTTGAAAACACCATAAACCTTAAATTCAAGCACTTTCAAGGACCTGTGTTAGTTTTTAAGTACATGTCTTGAGGTCATACGTCTGCAATTCAAGCACTTCAAGAAGCGTGAGAACCCTGCAGCCACTTCCTCTGTTGGCCACTTTTTCATAACCCATGTACTGGTAATGTAACCACAGCTCATCTGTGCAGACGTACAGTAACACTTAAGAGCAGAACTTGAAGATGGAGAGCTTTAATAAACGCAAGAATGTTAATAATCCATCTGGAGCTCAGAGTCAGAGCGAGGACGAAGGAAGAGCTGAAAAACACAGTGAGTATAAGTTTAATCTGAAGTCCAGAGGATGCTGATCATGAGAAACACGATCAGGCAAATGCTTTGGATGGAGGTGTTGCATACAGTGTAGTGATATGGATCTGATATTGGTGTGTTTGTCAGGATGTTGGCTGATAATGACGGTGAGTCTCGGGCTCCTCTGTGTTCTTCTGCTGGTCATCATCGTACTGCAGCACTTCATGATCACAGCAGAGAGAAACATGATGAAGAAGAAGACAGATGAAGATCTGCACCAAACACAATTCTGCTTACCTGGACATCACACTCCACCACTGAGACGAGAACCCACCACTACAACTACTGCAGAACCCACGACCACAGCTTCTAGACAAGGTTAGCACAGCGTCTGGAGTTTACTTCAGCTTTACTGTACTTGTGCAGCCTTAAGAAGTGTCTTTGTTCTGTAAGGAAATGTGTGTTCTCTAGGCGGGTTTTTCTCCTCCATGGATATGAAGAACTGGTCTGACAGCAGAGAGTTTTGCAGGAGTCTCGGTGCAGATCTGGTCATGATCAAGAGTGCAGAGCAGCAGGTGAGTTTGTACTGATGGAGTGTCTGTTTTTAATCAGAGGAATCAGATATTCATGACTTTATTCACACACAGAACCGCATATCGTCATTCGTCAGACATAAGATTGGTGCAGCAGTGTGGATTGGTTTGACTGACGCAGAGATCGAGGGCAACATGGTGTGGGTGGATAATTCTGCACTGAATCAAGGGTAGGTCAGACCCCCTACTTTTTCACAACATTGAGATCGCTGAATCCAACGCAAAATCAACAAAAAGTCAATTATTTTTGCTATCCTGCAAAATCCTTCAATTAAATGCAAAATAATTGTGAAAATATAGTTATGTACATCCAATTAGAACAGTTTCATCCAATTATATTTATTTCAGTTTGCAATTAATTGTTTTACATGGTTTATAGACGTCACGTATGCAGCGCCAGGGCCGGCGCTGTACATTTGGGGGAATAATTTAGCAGAATAAATACCTTGCTCTAAATACTGGAGTACTGCCATTGTAAATCAGCACACAATGATTTTATTGCTTATTAAAAACAATAAATGAAACAGAAAAGTCTGACTCCTTCTGCTTATTAACTGAGTCTGAATGACTGGGACATTATAAATCAGCAGTTTTAGTCAACTAGCAGCTTCAAAAATGAGAACGGGTTGAAGGCTCTCTCACATGCTAGTCCAAGCGGTAAGTTTAAGTTCATCGCAATCATCAATGAAACAAAAGTTACTTCCCTTAATCGGTCGTTTGCATCCACAGATACAGAAAGCAATTCAATTCAATTCAATTCATGTGTATTTATATAGCCCTTTTTACAATGTAGATTGTGTCAAAGCAGCTTAACATGTTCTAGTAAAGTCCAGATTTTAGAGTTTAGTTCAGTTCAGTTCAGTTCAGTTCAGTGTGGTTTAAGTTTCACTGCTGAAAGTCCAAACACTGAAGAGCAAATCCACCCATGCGCAGCTTCACAAGTCCCGATCCGAGCAGGCCAGTGGCGACAGTGGAGGAAAAAACTTCACCAATTGACGAAGTGAAGGAAAAAAAAACCTGGAGAGAAACCAGGCTCTGTTAGGCACCATCATTATTCTTCTGGCCAAACTTCCTATGTGGAGCTGCAGTCTAGGCGCCGGGGCTGGAGAAGCTGGACGTCCATTGTGGAAGCTGCAGGTGTGGGTAGGGCATCAGTGGGAGGTCAGGCTGGCCCACAGGATCAAGCGTAGACTTGTTCGTCACTGTAGCCTTTGTAGCCAGTGTAGCCGTCTCATGCACTCCATTCCTCCATGTCCACCACAGTATCAGCACAACAAGGCAACCGTAGTAGAAGTAATGACGTCACTGGAGCATGTGCAGGTGATTCATGAGTTCTGGAGCAAGCCTCCAAGGAGCACAGGAGAGATCGGAGCACTAGGGAGAAGATGATGCAGAAGGTGCTGGTGTGGGTGGATGGTGATGGTGCCAGTGCTGCCACTCCTCAAGGACACGTTTGATGGCCAGCAGTTCGCGGTCACCGATCCCGTAATTCTGCTCCGCGGGACTTAATTTTCTCGAATAGTACGCCCATGGGTGGAGAGCTCGGGGTTCACCAGACCATTGGGAAAGGATGGCACCTACTCCCACATCTGCCGCATCGACTTCTACGATGAAAGGTCGTGTAGGGTCTGGGTGTTTGCGGATGGGTGCTGAGGTGAAGTTTTCTTTGAGCAGGTTAAAGGCGTGACGAGCATCGGGGTTCCAGGAGAGGGTTCGTCGTCCGCCTTTAAGGAGGGGCAGAGAGGAGACTGTAATTCTTGATAAATCGGCGGTAAAAGTTAGCGAAAGCAAGGAATCTTTGTAGTTCTTTGACCATCTGAGGTTCTTCCCAAAATACGTCCAAAATACGCTATGCATAGGAGAAATATTGATGAAAGGGATTTTCTTTATGGCGACCCATCTAAAAACAGTCGGCAATCAATAATTATGTGTTCGCAATTTTGACTACAAGTTTTAATTAGAATGACTTAAACCTAAACGTACCATTGTAGAGGAAATAGCCAGATGCTTGTTAACCGTTAAGACACGCTCATCGCATCAGAAACGGCTCTCGCTTATGACGTCTGCTTTGCGGGGATGTTACGTTGTATGCGTATGCGTATGCTCTTTGTACCAAAGTGAAGGAGAGAAACCTGGAGAGAAACCAGGCTCAGTTGGGCATGACCATTTCTCCTCTGGCCAAACGTCTTGTGCTGAGCTGCAGTCTATGCGCCGGAGGCTGGAGAAGCTGGACGTCCATCGTGGAGAAGCTGCAGGTGGGAGAGGTCACCGGCTGGTGTTCAGGCTGGCCCTTCAGGATCAGTGCGGAGACTCGTCTGTCACTGGGGTCTTCCAGGAATCAGTCTCATGCTCTCCACTCCTCCATGACCACCACAGCAGCTGCTCAGGATACGGCCTGGTCCAGGATTATGGAAACCTCTGGATTAATAAAACAAACCTCCTTGAACCGGTTCAGAGCCCTGCTTCTGATACAAACATTAAGACAGAGCGTACTCTGTTACTCACTTGTGCTTCTGTATATTTAGTTTATTGCTCATTATTGTTGACTCATGAACTTCTGAATAACTGGAAACCTCCTGCATGTTTTTCAGGTTTTGGATGCAAGGTGAGCCGAGTAACAATGGTGGAAATGAGCATTGTGTATTTATGAACCCAATACCTTCTCTGAAGAACTGGAATGATGTCCCCTGCTCAGAGAAGGCCCGCATTGTTTGTGAATAACAGGCTTCATCTTCTGTTGTCATTCATTCATTCACGTCAGCTCATTTCATCACATATAACCTACTATCGAGATGCCATTTATGTCTGATTATTATATTGTTATAGGTGTTCTGATGTTAAGTTTTGGATTCCTGATAATGTTCATATTTTCCATAAGTTAGCTGTTATGAGAGAAATGCACACCTGCTCACTACTGTGTTTAAAGGCTATGTGAAACGTGTGTGTGTGTGTGTGTGTGTTTTTTCTGGCAAACACACTGAATTTTGACACACATAATAATATTTGATATGTCTATTTGATGATTTAAAATAAAAGCATCTCAGGCTGTTCATAAAGTGAGAGACTTGTGTGTGATTAGCTGATTTTAGCAAGGTAAACACACACACACACACACACACACACACACACACACACACACACACA
>CAIGQW010041375.1:1263-13064 GCA_903798125.1 Danio choprae
ATTATATTATATTATATTATATTATATTATATTATATTATATTATATTATATAATATAATACAGCTTCTGGAAGTTAAAAATTAAAGTTAATGTTTAATAATTGCTTAAAGAAATTATTCATGATGACAAATAAATGTATATAAATTCCCAAAGTATTATTGATTAAATACACACAAACACACACTGACATGTAAAACCAACTAAATGTTTAAATTAGTAAAATAGTTAAAAATAGAATTATATGTATATATAATTTTCTATTTTTGTATTATATGTATATAAGTAGGGGTGTCACGGTAGCTTAGTGGTTAGCACTGTTGCCTCACAGCAAGAAGGTCGCTGGTTCGAGTCCTGGCTGGGTCAGTTGACATTTCTGTGTGGAGTTTGTAGTTTGTATGTTCTCCTCGTGTTCGTGTGGGTTTCCTCCAGGTGCTCCGGTATCTCCCACGTGTCCAAAGACATGCGCTATAGGTGAATTGAATAAACGAAATTTGCCGTAGTGTATGTGTGTGATTGAGAGTGCATGGATGTTTCTCAGTACTGGGTTGCAGCTGGAAGGGCATTCACTTTGTAAAACATATGCTGGATAAGTTGTCGTTTCATTCCACTGTGGCCACCCCTCAATAAAGTGTCTAAGCCGAAGGAAAATGAATGAATGAATGTATATAATTTTATACATACACACTTACCTAAATGTATATAATTTAATTTTACTATTTTTTAAACAATTGTACTAATTTTAATATTCAGTGTGTCTGTGTTATCAACATTTTTTGTTGGAAACCTCATTGGTTATGACTTTTTTTTTTCTTTTTTTTTGCTTGAATTAATAACATTTGGCCATTACGTTAAATGGTAATGTACAAGGCATAACTCTATTATGAAATTAGGAAAATACTCCTGTTTTCCCCATCAGATGTGTCATGCTCTCAAAAAAAAATGCCAAAATTAAGTTTTCATTTTGGATTCACAGATACATTTGCAGGCTTTCTACATTTAACTCTCTGATCTCAACCTAGTAAAGATAATCATACTAAAAACATAAAGCTAATGCGATTAAAATAAGTAAGTTTAGCTGACACTTCCTTGTCAACTTTATTGCTATCGACCCTGTTAGAAGTGGAGGAAGCACAGAACATGCGCACGCTAATATAAAACGTAATCCGTCCAGTGACTCAAGCTAGAGACTAGCTTAAATACCATTATCCATATACTTCACATGCCAGAAACCGTCCTCTGATGTACAGAATCACTGTAACAGAAAAAGATGGAGCACTGAAAATGACACAAGGGTATGGAGAGGCTAACAGGTTAAAAAGCTAATGTGTCCTTTGATTTTAATAAGGATTTCCTTGTATAAGAAATCCTGCTTTAATAGCATTACATGGCATGACAGGAAAACATCTTCTATCACAAGACCAGTCAGTGGTTTAGTGAGGATTTTTTTTTAAATAAAACAAACCATTTTTAGGACTTTCAGTCTCTCTCCTGCAAATGAAGGATAATTTGACATTTCTTGTACCGCCACGGACACATTGTTCTAATATTAGTGCTAATAAGGAGCCGATATTGTTGCAAGGAGGCTGTTGAGAAGGTGTCTTCCCTTTTCCTAATGAGTACACAACCAGACACGACTTCAACTGCTGCTCTGATCTTGTCAAGTATCCAGTCATTATGCTCTATTTCCTGGGTGTTCAATGAGTAACAGAGTGATATTTCAAAGACTTGTTGGGAGGTTTTCGCCGTTGTTGAGCAAGCTCATAAATATTCCCAATGGCCCAGTGAAGTACCTGCTTAGCGGCCAGCAAGCCTGTTGACATAAATTATAGCTTCGCTGGCATAAAGACCCTCAGTTTGGCCTCGGAGCTGAATGAATATGTTTTGACTGTAATGACCCACCTGTGCGCACTTTAAACTTCATACTGTAATACTGATTTTTGAGGTCGCTGATGTGCACGTTCTCGGAAAAGGCATATTCTTCCATTCATAAATTACAAAGAAAACAGAATGAATGCAAGTCTTCATGAGTAACCCCAGGTACCCTGTTTAAGCATTGGAGAAGAGGTCATTCATTGGCTATGCAACAACAGCTTGTTTTTTTGTCCAACTTGAGCTTAATGAGTAAGAAATTCTTTAAGTCTGACATTTATGCTTTAAGGCAGTTTTAAGTGCAATTACGTAAGACCGTAATAAATAAAAAAAAGTCTCATGTTAGATCAGTCTCTGCTTTGGAAAGGTTACCTCTGTTTTTTTCCTAGAAAGCTTTTGAAAAATTATTCTAATTCAATTTCTTGTGCAATATACTTAATGACCTGTGTCCATACAAATAAGGTATAATTTTATTTCTTTTCGGAATGCGTGTTATTGATTAATCCGTGCATGTGAATTTTGTTCTTCTTAAAACTAGTTTGCCATCATAATGTCATTACTCAATTTTTTTTATAAAGAAAAATGACATGATGCAATTCTTTAGGTCCTCTATTTTATTGATATCAACATTTTTCTAGTGATCAGGAACCATGTTTCTGTATCTGCTTTGTTTTACCACGTTCAAATGTGTCTCTTGTAACTACGTCAGAATGTATTTTGTCTTGGTCTGAATCACTTTTACATAAGCGTTCACTGCAATACATTAGTACTGCTGACCAAACAAACCCATATTACTTGACTTGTGAGTGAGCAGGAAAGCAAATTCTGTAAATGAAAAGTTAATGGGTGGCAACTGTGATTTTGATCATAATTTGTATATGCTTCTCATAGCATCACCCACATGTTTAGTCAGTAGTTGGAGACAATATGGTATTTTCTGGCTATTTAAACACATTCCAACACATGAATGTTTACACTTTGAAAGCAGTCCAATTAAATGTGTTTTTAACTACTTCTGAAAATGGTTCAAAGTGGACAGGATAAAAACATTTAGACCCTGCTCACTCCTGTTATTTTTGTGACATCTTCTTGTGATTGAATTGGAACTCATCCTAATACGAGGTAAATATGGGGTCTTGTTTATTTGTACCTTTTTGAGTGTGATGCCTTCATCTCAAAATCCAAGCAACATCTGATAGTTAGAACTAAGTTTCACTCTACAATAATTCATTGTGTTACGGTTATGTCATGTACGTTTTGGTGTTTTATAATAATGGAGATAGAACATGAAAATGAAAAAGTTATTTAATTGAAAGAGCAAAAATGAGACTAAATCACCTACAGCAGTGGCTTTCAATTTTAGTCATCGTGACCCACCGATCTACATATTTAGCATGTTTCTCTTATTTAATTCAAAGAAGCAGATCATTAGAAGAGAAGCTACATGGCTGAATGGTGTTCCGATTGACAGGGTTCTTTCACAGTGTGCATTGCTTCTTACTCCATGATCAATGTAAACCTCAACTTTGAGATTTAGAACCACTGACCTACAGCAGGTTGTAGTTCTACATTTCATTGAGGCTTGAAAAAGAATCCATCACTGCAAAGGTGTACCCTGATCTGATGCATTCGCACAATCATCGTACACATATGTCACTAGAAGTACCAATTGTGTGTTAGAACATATTATCAAAAAGGGCCTAATTTAGATCCCCCAAAAGGAATCCCAGTTCCTATGATGCAAACATGGCAAAAACAGGGTAATTCTGCCAGTAGTTGTATCAAATGCAATCGCAAAAATCATGGTAACTAGTACAGATTGTATTTTCCAAGGGCTATTTTCCACAAACTAAACCCATAGGAAGAAGATCCAGGGTTTGGATCGTACTGTGTGCAAGGTCTGTGCGTGTAAATGAGGCTAGCAGATGTTGCCCAGATGTGACTGGTGGGTGCCGGAGGACCCCAAAAGCGACCCTTCCACACACTGACAGCTTTGTTCACCTCCTCCCCTCCCTTCTTATTCTGTGATGCTCTCTCTCAGGCCTGAGCTTTGAAGTCAGGAGGCTGTACAGGAAGTAAGGGGCTGCAATCGATTTTCTTTCTGCATTAGGGCAGGAATGTATAACCCTCCCCTCCTCCTCCTCCTCCTCCTCGCTTTGTGTTTCTGTTCTGGAGCTGGTTCGGATTTTGGTTGTAGGCTATGCATGAGTGGTTTAGAGGCCCATACACCAATTCTGTGTTTCTATCATATCTAATAAGCAAAAAGATGATAGGGGTGATATGTTTTTTCTTCTTCTTTGTAAGTAATCTTTACCACAGTGAACTTTAAATTAAGTCAAGACTGTATGACAGTTTTTCATCTGTAGAATATGAAATAAACTTTCGAGCTTCAAAAACAAGAAGTCTTGATTAGCCAGAGTTTTAGATTGATTTGGACTCTGTTGCAGCATTCACTGGTCAAGAGACATTTTGATAATTTCTTGTTCAATTACATATATAGTGGTGTGAACATACAAAGTCGATGTCCCTACATAACAGACAGGCATGCAATTTTTTTTTGTATTATTATTATTTTATTTTATTTTATTTTTTATTTAATTGTGTGGGGGGTTTTTTTGTTTACACAAAGTGCCTCAAGCAAAACTCTTCTTCTATATCTTTTACAGTGTATAGGCTGTGAATGTTACATGCTTTTGAAAGTCTGTTTTGTTGATCCTTATAAGCACTCATTGTCACAGTGTTGTTGATGTAAGTTGAGACCTTGATGTCACAAAGGCAGACCATTAAACAATGTGACACGTTCTGAATAAAGAGAACAATTCCCAAAGTGTTTCCCATTTAATGTGCCATATGCATCAAACATTCAGCCAATAGTACATTGGCAACATATGGTAACATAAAGGATGTGACTATAGCCCTTTTTTTTTAAAGTCTTACAAAACAAAACAAAAAAAGCTTTATGTGTGAAGCATTCCAAAATATGACTTGCTTGTATGTTATTTATTGATTTTTTTATTTATTTTTTTCACTGGAAAAAGCACCTCTGACAATTTACAAAGCATCTGCTTTTCTGTTCTACAATCAAAAGTAATTCCTATGGTTTGTCAACAGGTTGCAACAACTAATAAGCAATAAGAACAAATAAAAATGTTGTTATTGATTAGTTAGTTACCTCTGTACACTGTACATGTGAAACATAGATGACTTGCCTTCAAATTGTGCATAAGGAAAAAAAATTTTTTTTAAATCATCAGAGAATTTTCTGTTTTGATTTCCTAGGATACAAGAAACTATGATGGTGCATCAAGCAGCAGAGCTCAATTCACCTCAGGAATGGACTCAGGTCCATTTCAGACTCATACACGAGCCAGAGAAGAAGAGGTTGAAAACCAAGAGGAAAGATTTGCTGGCGGCATGACAGCATTTCCAGCAGAGAGCTCTGGTATTCCATCAAGCCTTACTAGCACTCTGGAGAACATTGTGCAGCAGCTGGACATTCTGACCCAGGTGAATTCATTTTAGGTCATATTTGAGCGTTGAATAGTCCTGCTTTATTCTAAGTGTACTAAGAAAAATTGAATAAATGTAGCTATTCACTACTCTAAACTACTTTAGCCAAAGTTGGCCATGTGAATTTGTTGTGAGTTTTTTTATTTCATTGATCGGATCACAAGTACACAAGGAAGACTCGTTCCCATCTTATTTGTTCACTTTTTACCACTTTGTTTATTTCTGTGAGGAGAGGGTTTATGGATGAATGCATGTATCAATGGGCTTTTTCTGATCTTTCAGTGGAATACTGAGAATAAGCTTGAGCAATTTACATATGATCATGAAAGTAGATTACAGGCAACAGTATGTAGAGCAGCAGCTTTCGTTTCTGCTCTGAAAGCCACAAAAAAAATGCAGAACTGTTTTTTATTAGAATCAAAACTGATAATAGTTTGTGTTTTGACATTGTGCTAGAACATTGAGCATTGTACATTTTGTACACAAAGTTGACCAAGTTTAAATCCTGTCTGGCTAGTGCACTTCAACAGCAAATCCCATAATATTTCTGAATTGTTCAGTAGGCATGGAGCAGGCTGACTGTTTAATCAATGATGTCCAGCATGTGCTTTCAGATGGAGCATAATTTAATACAGATTCACATTCAAATCGAAAGAAATTTGATCTGACAGTAATGACATCAAGATAATCAATCTGTGATAATGACAGATGTTTGAGTCATTTTTCAGTTAACTTCATAACTTGAGTGTTGAGTGTTTAAAATAAATCTAAGATGAGTCCATAGTTGTGTGATTATTAATCCTATTGAATCAATGAAGCAGTTAAATCTTCTGTTTATAATACAATGATGGGCGTTTCCTGGGTTTCTTCTTCGTGGAGTATTTGGAGTTTCAGCATGAGAGTGGCCTTCAGAGGAGATTCCCCACACAAAGTGTGCATGACCATCACAGCTTTGCCCAATCACATTTGCAATTTTCATTTTGTTTAATTGCCCAGCCCTCTTTCAATACATTCAACAACATGAGTCTATGCTATGCTATGAAAGCATTCCCTTCTAATGCATTTTGCTTACTTCAAAACTAGACAGGCTCAAAATATTGTAAATCCTATTTACAAATTGTATTTAGAGTTTTCCACTTGCGTTTGAACCAACAACAAAAAAGTCAATACTAGAATTAAACGTGGCTGTTCCAATACATTTTACTTCATGAGAGTTTAAACCATAAAAGAAATCCAGATTGAAAGCATTTTCAGAAAAAGTCTGAAAGTACTTGAAAGGCTCACAACATTTTATATTCCATTTACACATGCTTAGCATTGTCCATTTGTGATCAAACTGACATAAACAAATCATAATACCAGGTGCAAATGGGGCACATTTTTTGCATGCAAAATATAGTCGTTTGAATAGGAATTCACGTCATCTGGATTTCCCCACACACTATTTTGCAACAGGTTCAAGTTCAATATGAGCTATGCTTCATTTCTTTGTTACACTACTGACAACAGACAATGGATCCTTTCTTGCTTAGAAAAGCAAATCTTACCGCACCTAAACTCTTGGTTCTCATCTCAGACCGTTGCTGTCCTCGAGGAGCGTCTTACCCTGACCGAAGACAAACTAAGGACCTGCCTGGACAATCAGGTCCTGCTTATGCAACAGACCCAACAGTTGGACCGATCTGATGAGGAATCAGAGGGACCCCCATTGTGAAGATACCCAACCCTGGTGGTCCTCAACCCAATGGTAACTTCCTCTAGCCCGCAGAGGGGGACACACCAAGCTTCTTTTTTTTTCTTTTTTTCATTTTAGCTTAAAGACATCCAGCTGTGTCATTCCAAATGAGGACATTGGACTTAACAATGCAAAAAAAGGACACAAGATAAAAAGGCAAAAAGCAGGATGAGGGAAAGGCCGGAGGGGGGATTTGAGGAGCAGTCTCACCCCCAATAAAGTCATGTTAGTAGAACATCTGCAGCTAAAACAACATCCCGGTCATGTTTTTTAGTAGCAAAGACTGTCATGCTCCAGACTTATAGAATAGACATACAATTTTTTTACTGTATCTAAATAAGATTGTGTCCTCCAAATCACATGTATTACATAGATATAGACCCTTATGAATGGATTCTAGCTAGAGTCTCTGTTGTGATTGCATGAATGGTTTATGGATGTGTATGTAGGATAGAGTGAGATTGGGGAAGTGTCCTCAGAGACACTTGCAGCCTTGTTTACTGTTTCTGGAACAGCCGCAGCCTTGTGGCTTTCCTCTGGGTGGAGGTCAGACGGAAGCAGGGAGCCAATCGACAGAAGGGCCCAGCGGTGCATATTTGCTTTGTGCGCCACATCCTTCTATCTGCAGCCGCTATGCTAAACTCTGCCCAACAGTCTTACATAAAAACAATGCCTCCAGCATCAGTTGAAGCCGAATAAATAAATGGATGAATAAAAATAGATGTGGAAAGCATGCTTTATGAAATATAAGTTCGAGATCATTAAGGATTAGTGATGTCCACTGTAGACTGATGATATTTTTACTATTCAGATTGTGATGTTATAAAACCACTCTTACCAAGGTACCTTTTACATGTTGTTGTTGTCGTTGTTGTTGTCGAAGTTATTATTTTTAGTCATTTATTTCTCATTTATGACAGTTATTGTATATATATACAATAGTAATTTTTTGCTAAATAGATAAATATTAATTTATATAAAAGTCTAGCCTAAATTGTATTTCTTTAGTTGAACAATTAATCAGTGCAAGTTAATCAACTGAAAAAATGGTTTGTTTTGTTAATCTTTAATCAAAGTCTGACCATTTGCTTCCACGTTTGGAGTGTCAGTCATTCTCTGATGATGTCAGTTTGACAGCTTCAGTCACAATATTCCTAACCATGCCTCTTAATTTTAGTTTGCAATTATGTGCAAAAAGAAAGCCCTGTTCCCTACTCAATATTTAATTCAAGTTGAATGTACCAACTATAGCTGAACAATATATCGTTTCAACATCGATATCACAATGTTCTCATCCGCAATAGTCACACACAATCATTAGACTCCCCAGAAATCTGTCAAATACTGCTATTCAAACTATCTTGTGGAACTATATTCATATCGCAATATCCGATTTTTTTCAATATTGTGCAGCCTTAAAACCAACATATTGAAATAAAATATCGGGAACTTCCAATTCTTGTGGACTTTAAGTAAATTATGATAATAATTTGATTATATATTATCAATTTATTATATACTTTAATTATATTCATTTATGTTATAATGTTGTACAATTTGATATATGATAAATATATAATACATTTTGTACAAAATATATAATAGAAAAATGCTTATTACTTATTGTTACAGAGTATTGACATGTATTCATAGTAAAAATGTGACATGTTGTTACTGCAACCTTCTCTTCAACCACTTCCTGATCAGCTCACAGTCTCGTACAGACAGCAGGTGTGCTTGTGAGCTCTTTGTGCACAACACAGGCCCCTTTTCTCTGGCGGGGCACTGAAAAGGGCTGAAGAAACCAGCTCATGAATGAAGAACAAAGAGAAGATAATGGAAGCATATGCATGTGTGCCTGTGTAAAAGCATGTCTGCTCGAGCATGTGCCTCTGTTTATGGATTTGTTCACATGCAAACTCGCATATGGTAAAGTGGTTGCTTGCTTACGAGGCGAGGGAAGGTAAACATTATCTTTAGCCTCCACACAGACGAACCTTTCCTCCAGTTAGCCAGACCTGGAAATATCAGGAAGTTCCTTTTGACCTTCTGAACAGATGAAGATGGAGAAATGGAAAAGAGGTCGCTCGTTTCTGTAACACCACCTGCACAGAACAGACCTGCTCCATTTTTTTGGTTTGGAGGAACGTCTGTTCCTCTTGATGAAGTGGAAAATTTAAAGATAGACATACACCTGTTGTGGGTTGGAGATCTTGGTTAAGTGGAAATTTCCGAATTGTTGAGAGAAACACTGAGCATTGCAGGATGAGAGGGAACCTGCAGTGTTGTTGGAGTATGCAGTGCTCAGCATATATCTGTATACATCCCTCACAGATCTCTCTGTTAAATTAATATATGTACAATGTTTCATATTTTTTGAGCATGTACATTAGATTAGTCAGTTCCAAAACTGAAATAAATCTAACAAAAACAAAGAAACAAAAAACACTTAAGATCACAGTTTAAAAATTAGTAAAATCAAATTAATATGTTGGAGAAAATATTGAATAAAATTTTAATAAACAGGAAAAATCAAGAGAAAGTTTAATTAGTTTAATAGTTTTCTTTCAATAACTTGTTTGAATGGAAATATTTCTATTCCTGAAGATGTTAGGTGACCAAACTCTTATTTTTATGAATATAACTGCTTAATAAATCTGTTTTGTTTAAATGCACCAAATATTATTGGCTATATTCACTGAGAAATATATTTAAAAAATATTCATTATTAAAAAGGGGGTGTACTCACTTATGCTGAGCACTTTTTTCTGTTATCAGACCAGGACAGCTGATAATGAGCTCATTGTTTCCAGGATGTGTTGAAAATGGTCAACCAATCAAAACAGACTGGGCCATCTGACCAATCAGAAAAGTATAGGCTCTTGCAATTGAGGGCTTTAGAGAAACTGGATCCTTTAATGAACCATTTCAGACACTTTGAGAAAAGAGCAATAAGCAGTATGAGAAAATTATTTTACTTTTTTTTTTCACTTTTGATGAAAGCAAACCTATTGCAGGATTTAGGAACCTTTAAAATGTCATGACACTCTTTAACAGCTGCTTAACCACTCAGCTTTGAAGACAGAACTGACTGCCATATCAAAGCATTTTAAATTCAGGGCTGAATTCGATTCACTTGTTTTAATTATAAATCCTTCCTTCGCTTATCTGGAGATCTATGACTCGCTCCGTGAACTTTAAAACACTTCTTCACGTTCACATCTGTTTTAAAGAGTCCTCACACCTGGTTTATAGAGTGAGGTGTTTTCCAAATCCAGGTGGCTCCATCCTGGTTTTTATTTATTATTATAATTTTTTTAGTATGTAAGCTTTTTCCCAGCCTCGAATGGAAACTTGCACATAAAAAATAGGGTAGGGGGTTTGGGATAACTTGATTGTTTTAAGTCAATCCACTTAAATTTGTAAAAAAAAATGATTACATTAACTTAATTGATTTGTGTTGGGACAACATGAAGGAATTGTGTGGAACACTGAATTTTTACAGTGTAGCTTGAAATGCTTATTGACTTCTAAAATGACTAGACATTAAAACAATGACAAAGTAAAATCAGTATTGCATTTGAATGGCATATCCGTCCATCCATCCATTCTGCCTACCTGCCTAACTACGTGTTATGACTGGAGCATTTTTATCCCAGCTGATGCAGTTTTGTAGGCGTTTTTGAATGGTGTTCTGTCTGAAAATTTGCAATGGAAATTAGGTGGAAATGATGAATGAAAAACAGTCACTTGGGTTAGCACGCACTGTTTTGGTGTCAAAATCTCTTAGGGAGAGATATTTTAAAAGGTGTGAAGGGCTAATAACCCCCCACCCAGATATTTTTCTTTTCCTCAGGACCTGAAAACAAATCTTTCCTGCTAACTGAAATCCCCTGTGCTCTTATCTCGAACTGTCTTTTTAAAGCCTGACGCCTTTTGAAGTTACACATTTGCACGGCCTGTAGCAAATCCTTTGACCCCGAGTGTGTTTTAGTTTTCTTTGATTGAATAGCACAAGGAACCTGTTGTGTTTCCAGAAGAGAGACGTCAAGTTCAAAGGACACAGAGGTGTGTTGATTACAGCAGGTGCACTTAATAAAATCTCAGCCAAACATGAAAAGAGAAGACTCTGTGTGTTTTGGGTTTGTGTTTTTTTTTTTCCCCTCCTTCACACCAGACAGTGTTTGGTTGTTGTTTTGAGCTTGTGTGCTTGACATTAAAGTGGTTAGTGATGATGTTTTACATACTGTTATGTCTGTCATTTTGCTTTTTAGACAGTTTTGTCTTGATAGGACTTTTATTTGCCTGGGAATGCTACTTGTTTGGGTAAACACACCACTGTTGGTGAGTCTTTTAGGAATTTACAAACAGTAGCTGTGGCCCTGGTTTCCGTCTGGTATTAGCATGCATGTAAATAGATCTGTTGTGAGCACATTTGTCATGAATGAAAAGGATGTGGATGGCAGCTATGATTTGAATCGTTATGTGTGTGTGTTTTGGTACAACCCCGTGAATTATGAATACCTTGTTTTGGTGGGTTTTCACTGGACATGTAATATAGTGGTCACTTATTTAAAGCTGGGCAATTTGACAAAAATCTCATATCATGATAAAAGTCGTATCATATCCTGATAACTATATTCATTCATTCATTTTCTTTTCAGCTTAGTCCCTTTATTAATCTGG
>CAIGQW010041384.1:0-31987 GCA_903798125.1 Danio choprae
AAGAGAAAAGAAATCGTTACAATCATTACGCTTAAAAAAACACTTCTCTCCATTAAACAGCACTTGGGAAATATTTTGGCACTTGGGAAACAGAAGTGCTAATAATGCTGTCTTCTGCTGTATATGGTGTAACAGGAAGGATACAGTCGGCCTGCTGAGCGCCGGGCTGCAGTTCTCTCTCAATCTCCTCCAGCAGCTCAAAATCAGGCATCATTAGGTGTCGGTGAACCGTGATGTTCTCGTACTGACCGTCTTTGGCCAGACGATTCTTGGTGCCATCAGTACCAAACAGCACCAGACCAATCTCATCCTTATTCTCAGCAAACACCTGAAACACAGCGACAGCTCGAACTGACATCAGAACCAGAATGAGTTTCATTTAGCAAGTGTGTGCAAACACAAGGAATTTGTGTGGTTTACAGGAGCTCAGGTGTACATGCATTCATACATATCAACACAAGAGGACAGAAATACATTTAAATAAGTGGGAAATAGAGTAAACAATACAACTATACATGATATTATATTATATATACACATATATACATATATATACATACACATACATACATACATACACTATATATATATATATTATACAGTATGCAGCACAAATGAGTACACTCTTTTAAAAATGAATATTTTTATCCATTTTTCAGTGAATATACACAATATATTTTGATGCATTTAAACAAAATAGTTTTATTAAACAGTTTTATTTATTACAATAAGAGTTTGGTCATCAAACATCTTAAGGAATAGAAAGATAATACATTTAAATTCAAATGAGTTATTTCAAAAACAAATTTACAAACTACAAAATGTCAACTAAATTAGAGTTTTTTATGTTTCTTTTGGGGGCCTCACGGGGGCGCAGTGGGTAGCACGATCGCCTCACAGCAAGAAGGTTGCTGGTTTGAGCCTCAGCTGGGTTAGCTGGCATTTCTGTGTGGAGTTTGCATGTTCTCCCAGTGTTGGCGTGGGTTTCCTCCGGGTGCTCCGGTTTCCCCCACAAGTCCAAAGACATGCGGTACAGGTGAATTGGGTAAGCTAAATTGTCCGTAGTGTATGTGTGTGAATGGGTGTGTATGGATGTTTCCCAGTGATGGGTTGCAGCTGGAAGGGCATCCGCTGCATAAAACATATGCTGGATAAGTTGGCGGTTCATTCCGCTGTGGCGACTCCAGATTAAGAAAGTAACTCAAATATTATTACTTAATTTTTAAAGTAATGCGTTACTTAGAAAAGTAATATTACGTAAATCATGTTACTTGTAATGCATTACCCCAACACTGCCTATTTATGATGACCACTGTGTATATATCTATCTAGCTATATTTGTGTGCACTATGTGCATTGATTTAACTGTATATATTAAATATGTATTACAATAAGTTTTCTGTAAGGTTACAGAAACCATAAACACAATAATGGTACTGTATTTTTTTTATTCACATCGAGTGTGTAATATTACCATTGTAATTATTATAAACATTCCTGGGCAAGGATTAATCGTATCCAAAATAAAAGTTTTTTTAACAATATATGTGCGTGTATTATATTTATTTATTATGTATATGTGACAGTAACAAAGCTATACAAAAAATGTGTTACATATATATTTAAATGTGTATATAATTTGTATCATATATATGTTGTATCTAAATATAAATAAGCATTTTCTCAAATATATGCATGTATGTGTGTATTTATATTTATTCATTCATTCATTTTCCTTCGGCTTAGTCCCTTATTTATCAGAGGTCACCACAGCGGAATGAACCACCAACTATTCCAGCATATTTTTTTACGTCGCTGATGCCATTCCAGCCAAAACCCAGTACTGGAAAACACCCATACACTCATTCACACACACACACTCATACACTACGGACAATTTAGTTCACCCAATTCACCTATAGCCCAATTTTGGGGTGTTGGGGAAACCAGAGCACCCAGACGAAACCCACGCCAACACAGGGAGAACATGCAAACTCCACACAGAAATGCCAACTGACCCAGCCGCGACTCGAACCAGCGACCTTCTTGCTGTGAGGCGACAGTGCTAACCACTGAGCCACCATGCCGCCCATATATTTTTATATACATAATAAATATACTCAGTACACACACATATATTATATCCAAAAAAAGTTTTATTTTGCATGCGATTAATTTTTGTACAAACCTGCCGCTGGACAAACTTCTGGATGACTTTCTTGGCCTGTTCAAACGGCGGCTCCTGTCCAGGCCCAGAGTTGCTCATGGAGAAACCCACATCCATGCAGAGCACCAGCGCCGACTGCAAAAACACAATAAAAGACTGAAAAATGCATGTTTCAAGCAGGAAAATAATTTAAGGACAGCTCCATGTAATGGAAAGAGTTTGAAAAATCATACTCAAGTGGAAGTGCCATTACTTGCCAAACAATGTAGTGCAAGTAGAATAAAAGTATCTGTTGTAAACACTACTCAAAGTATGGGTAGTTGATCTAAAAGTACTCAAGAATAGCGAGTAGTGATTTTTGAAAATAATTCCACCTTATTGACCCTAGTCTGTGCGTACGAGTGGGCACAGCCATTTCAATCTTTTCGGTTCAAGACTTCCGGTCCCATTCACTTCCATTCATTTTTAGACATTAAAAACAGCCTGTTCTGCTACTTGATGTTGCAAACTGATATTTTAATATTATATTATTCTGCTTCAACTGTATAGTCATGAACACACTTGTATGAAGAGCAAGCAGTTCGACCGTTTTCTGCCGTTTATTATTCCTATTAATTTCTAGCATAAGTAACTGAGTCGGAGGTTCTTAAACAATCGCAAAAACGAGCGCACTTCCACATCACTGAATAAGGTCAATGGCCTGCTGATTAAAAATGTAGCTTAAGATTGGTGCGTCTATTTGCGGAGTGAAATCTGTGTAGCCTAAGGGGCAAAAATCTAGCTGTGCTGATATGTTAATGCCCAGTTTATGAACTTTGACTTCCATCGTGGCAATTTTAAAATTCCATCACTGAATAGGAGAGGCCAAGAGGCTCAGACAGTCACACAGAAACACAGGTCGCAGCAGAGTGTGACAAGGAAGGGAGGGCTTTCTCCCGCTTTTATCAGTTCTTCAAGGTTACATAACGGACCTGCTGTACTTTTCCACACAAGACAAGACAATTAACAAAAATATTCAAAGACATCATATATCTCATGCTAGGGCCACCCAAGCAGGCCTGTCACAATATATTGCACCAAAATATATTGCGATAAACGATATTATTGTCATTTTAAGACCATTTTATGCCACTCATTATATAATGTCAGAATGGCAACATAATATCACCACAATGCAAGTACACTCCACCAAAGAACACATCATATTTAATTCTTAAGAATATTTAATTTAATTATAGTCATTTTAACAATTTAATAATCAGGCAATTTAGTCAGAATGTGACAATGCAAATCCTGAATAAATAATAATAAATGTTAACAAAAAAGTGCAAGGTAAAGAGTAACAGAGGCTGCGATATCTGTTACCAGATCTATTTTCAGTCGTCAGACACCCCCATGAAAATATACTATAGTAATTTATAGCAATTTAACCATACTGACACTGACACCTCCAATAGAGATAGAGATGTTGCGCAATCAGCTAAAATGTAGCTAGAATTGGTTTTTATGCATTGACGATATATATTGCATCACCAAAAATGGTTGAGGCCAGGTCCATGTGTTGTGTGATAAGTCTATATATTGATTATTGTGACAGGCCTACAACCAAGCCATATCTTTAGATTGAAACAGAATATTTCATAAGCAATCAAGTTTGGTAATAATGAATTTGTCCTCCACACCCCTGACTAAGAAGATGAAATTTGTTTTTCTCTGAGCAATTTGATCAGACGGGAATGACAGGACTGATTATTCTATAGCCAAACATTGTACACTGTAAAAAAGATCCGTAATTTAGCAATTTTTCTGTATTTTGTGATTCATGTTTTTATTTTTCTGTTTATTTCTGCTTTTGAATTGCATCATGGGACCTTGATCTTTCTACTAAACAACTTTTAACCTTGAAGAGTTTGAAAAAGTAACTTTTATTAACATTTTTAATAGTTTAAAGTGCTATAAGGACAGCACAGTGGCGCAGTGGGTAGCACAATCGCCTCACAGCAAGAAGGTCGCTGGTTCGAGCCCCGGCTGGGTCAGCTGGCGTTTCTGTGTGGAGTTTGCATGTTCTCCCCGTGTTTGCGTGGGTTTCCTCCGTGTGCTCCGGTTTCGCCCACAAGTCCAAAGACATGCGCTATAAATTAATTGAGTAAGCTAAATTGTCCATAGTGTATGAGTGTGTATGGATGTTTCCCAGTGATGGGTTGCAGCTGGAAGGACATCCGCTGCGTTAAACATATGCTGGATAAGTTGGCGGTTGATTCCTCTGTGGTGACCCCAGATTAATAAAGGGACTAAGCCGAAAAGAAAATGAATGAATGAAAGTGCTATATTGTCTGGGTTGGTGTTGTATATTACACTACAAACACCTTGTAATAAAGTACATACAAATAAATAGTCCATTTTCTGTTATTTTACAGACTTATTTCTCTATATATTATTTCTTATACATTATATTATTTCAAACTACTAAAATGTCAATAAAAGTCACTTTGTTAAACTGTGGAGTTGAATTTTCAACACCAAAAGTGGACAGAGCAGAGATCAACATCCCATCATGCAACTCACAGCCGTAAATAAACTGAAAACACACAATGTGAATCACAAAATACAGAAACTGTTCATTAACAGATATTTTTTTGCAGTATAAACAAGAAAAAAAAACAAAGTAGTGACTGCAGGCTGAAAGAAAATAGTGTAATAGAGTAAATGTACAGATACAGCACAAAAAAGTACTCAAGTAAAAGTACAGCTTTTTTACTTATTCATTCATTCATTTTCATTTCGGCTTAGTCCCTTTATTAATCTGGGGTCGCCACAGCGGAATGAACCGCCAACTTATCCAGCATATGTTTTATGCAGCGGATGCCCTTCCAGCTGCAACCCATCTCTGGGAAACATCCATACACACCCATTCACACACATACACTATGGACAACTTAGCTTACCCAATTCACCTATAGCGCATGTCTTTGGACTTGTGGGGGAAACCGGAGCACCCGGAAGAAACCCACGCCAACACGGGGAGAACATGCAAACTCCACACAGAAATGCCAACTGACCCAGCCGTCGCTTGAACCAGCGACCTTCTTGCTGTGAGGCGAACGTGCTATCCACTGCGCCACCGTGAGGCCCTATTTTACTTAGTAAAGTACAATTCCTGAGACAAGCTACTCAATGACAGTGATTTGAGAATTTGTAATTCTTTAGCTTACACAACATAGCTCATAAGTAAATTTTTATTTTGTCATTTAGTTACTCAACATGCCATTCCATACATGTTTATCTGTGTAACACTACTACATTGTTGTTGTTTTTTATCTCAATATACACTAATTCTTCATTAAGATAAAGTTGGTTTTATAATCATACATTCAGACTTTCTGCTTAACATCATAATTGCATTAAAGTATTCTTTGGAAATTCTATAGTGATTCATATTAGCAGCCAACGCCTATCAACGTACAGCAGTGTTCACAGTCGATTAAATAGTGCTAATGTTGTTTTCAAGTCATACTTACATGTGATTTCAGACCGAATATTCAAAGTACCATGGTAAACAATAAAGGGAGCATGTCACAAGTTGTCACAGAACGTATACGTGCTAACATAAAACCAACTTTACCTCAATTAATTTTTCTTAAGCTTTTCCAAACGAGTAAACAGTTTCTGCTCACATTGTAAATATCACCGCAGTAAAGTTAGTTTGACATCCGGTTTCAAACAAATTAAATTCTTTGCTCCTGTTATAGTTTGAGCCAAAAATATGTCAGATAGACATAAATATGTGCCCTTTATGTTTGTATAAAATCAACAAAGGCATAACTGTAAAAAAACAAAGCTTGTGCATCATACAGAATAATATTTACAGAAATTTAGAGTTGATTTGAATATTTTATCTCAAATGGTGTCAGAGTTTAATCGACTTTTACCATTTTTACATTAAAAGTTACTTAAAAATTATTATAAAACAAATAAAGTGCTAATTTTAAAAACAGAGTCTTGTGCAGTCTTGTCTAAAAACAATCTTGTGCAATAACCAGGATGTTTTTCTGAACATTTTGGTCCTGGTTTTATTGTATAATTTCATATGGTTGAATTGTTTAATTCATTCTGATGGTTAATTTATTTATTTTTATAAAGAAATTAAGCCTTGTGCAACATATAGGGCACATATTTATGTCTATCTGACATATTTTTGGCTCAAACTATAACAGGGGAAAATAATTTAATTGATTTGAAACCGGATGTCTAATGAATGTCAAACTAACTTTACCGCGGTGTAAAACCTCTGCTGTCTTACTCATTGACACCAAATGTATTATACATAAATTGTGTCTGTTTTGTATATTTTATAACAAAAACATCTAAGATTAAGGCAAATATTAACTGACAACTGAATCTGTTCGTGTATATAACGCATAACGTTAAATGACACTTTCCCCCACATTTAAAAGTAAGCGAGTCAGACTTTATGTTGTGTATTTGTGTGAATGTCATAAATATCACCCTTATGGTCGGTCTATTCGACGAACTCTATGTTGTATAAAGAAAACACAACTTTATAACTAAAAACAAGTTTTTGAATGTTTAAGTCTGCCAATGAATAATGACTGGATTACCTTCGCTGCTCGCGCCATCGCTGCTGGTTTCCGTCTGTTATTGTTCCGGGTGAGTAAATGAACGGAATATACAAGGTTCCGCCTCAGACATTCGGGACGGGGTGGAAAAACTGTAGTATCATCTTACTCCTAAACAGTTGATAAATTATCTAATATAGGTGAGATGAAAAAACAGTTTTATACACTTGTCAGTTTTGAAATGTGGCTTTTCATAAAGTGTTTTTGGGGCCAGCTGAAAGAAAACATCTACGTTTACAGCTGCAGCCGGAAGTTAAAGAATTATTTATGTTATTTATTAAATTACCCAATAATTACGCTCCACGTGATAAAAATACTGTTGTAATTTATAGTAAATACCATAGTGCTTTTGAATCATACTATAAAGTACTTGAATTAATCTGTTGTGATCATTCTTGTTGTGGTAATACAACTTTTTAATGTAAACAAGTGACACATTGGAAGTTTTCTACTATATTCTACTATATTTCTAACTATAGGGTAGCCTATACTACAACACATCACCGTTTACTGTAGTAAACTAAAGTATACTACAGTATTTATTAGTTTATCAGTACACTAATACAGCATTCTGTGCATTTATTAACAAAGAGTTGTAAATACAACATAATATATAGGGCTTACAGTATAACACACTTTAATACATATGGTTCAAAAACACTATAGTACTTATACTACAAACAACTATAATACTTTGCCATATGGGTACACCAAACTATATTCAAATATTCTGAAGGTTTTTAAAGAGAGATATGTTCAGAAATGTGGCTAAGTTTAAACAAAAAATATTTTCTGGCGGTTTGCAGGACATTTTCTGAATTATTCATTCATTCATTTTTCTTTGGCTTAGTCCCTTTATTAATCTAGGGTCGCCACAGCGGAATGAACCGCTAACTTATCCAGCATATGTTTTACGCAGCGGATGCCCTTCCAGCTGCAACCCAGTACTGGGATGCATCCATACACTCTCATTCAGCACCCGGAGGAAACCCACGCCAACACGGGAAGAACATGCAAAATGCCAACTGACCCAGCTGTGACTCAAACCAGCAACCTTCTTGCTGTGAGGCGACAGTGCTAACCACTGAGCCACCGTGTCACCATTTTCTGAATTAATGAGTGATAAAAAAAAGGATCCCCAAATCTCCCTTTTTAAAAACCTTTGTCTCTAATATAAAATAAAAAATGTAAACAAGGATTTTAAACCTGCCTTCATCCATACAGATTCTTGTGCTAGAAATGTATGCATATTTATTTAAATAACACAATTTGCATATTTAAACATAACACATTACCTATAGAAAATGAACAGAACTGGGTCATTTGTTTATATTAAAAACGTTGTATTACCACAGCAAGAATGACCACAACAGATTCATTCAAGAACTTTATGGTATAGTTCAAAAGCACTATGGTATACACTCATTCATTCATTCATTTTCTTTTCGGCTTTGTCCCTTTATTAATCTGGGGTCGCCACAGCGGAATGAACCGCCAACTTATCCAGCATATGCTTAACGCAGCGAATGCCCTTCCAGCTGCAACCCATCACTGGGAAACATCCATACACACTCATACACGCCAACATGTGGAGTACATACAAACTCCACACAGAAATGCCAACCGACCCAGCCGAGGCTCGAACCAACGACCTTCTTGCTGTGAGGCGATGGTATATACTATAAATTACAATAGTATTTTCTTCACGTGGAGCTGCTTAAGTGGAGATTTATGCTCAGCGCAGGAGGACAAAAACTCATTTTGAGAAAACAACTTTATAATATATGTAAAAATAAAAATATATGTATTGAAAGTGAAATCTACAGACATAAATTGATACAAGTGGGTAAAGTCTAAAACTGGTAATACAAAAATGTTTAAAATAATTTAACAAATGCATGCACATCAATCTAAACTGGGTGTTTAGTCAAACAAAAATTATGCAAGCAAACGTTTCCGTTTGATGAAGAGCCAGTGTGCTCCAAACAAAAATGGCTGCAATTAAGAATGTAAATGTAAACGTGATCACTAGTAGTCAGTCTCAATTTGCGAGTCCAGTAGTTCCTGAGATAAAAAGAGGAAAAAATGATCAAATACAACATTTTTGTGTATTTTCACAGCAAAAATAATGCCATGAGCTGAGAAACGCACTCATAATATCACTTATTTTAGACTGCAAATATGGTAACACTTTAAAATAATGGTCCATTAGTTAATGCATTTACTAACAAGAACAAACAATTATTCATTCATTCATTTTCCTTTGGCTTAGTCTCTCATCAGGGGTTGACACAGCGGAATGAACCGCCAACTTATCCAGCATATGTTTTACACAGCAGATGCCCTTCCAGCTGCAACTCAGTAGGGGGAAACATCCAAACACACTCATTCACACACATATTCATTCGGCTTAGTCCCTTTATTAATCTGGGGTCGCCACAGCGGAATGAACCGCCAACTTATCCAGCACATGTTTTACACAGCGGATGCCCTTCCAGCTGCAACCCATCACTGGGAAACATCCATACACACCCATTCACTCTCATACACTTCGGACAATTTAGCTTACCCAATTCACCTGTACCGCATGTCTTTGGACTTGTGGGGGAAACCGGAGCACCCGGAGGAAACCCACGCCAACACGGGGAGAACATGCAAACTCCACACAGAAATGCCAACTGACCCAGCCGTGACTCGAACCAGCGACCTTCTTGCTGTGAGGCGACAGTGCTAACCACTGAGCCACTGTGTCACCCAACAAACAATTAGTAATACATTTTATTATGGTATTTATTCATCTTTGTTAACGTTATCTAATATTATCCAAGTTAAATAATGTTAGTTCATGTTAACTCACAGTGCATTAACAAACGTAACAAGCACAAATCTGGATTTTAATAATGCATTAGTTAATGCTGAACTATGATTAATAAATGCTTTACAAGATTAATCGTTCTTAGTTAATGTTAGTAAATAGATGAACTAATGGACCATTATTCTAAAGTGTTACACAAATACTAACATCTCTGCAAAAATTCTGCAAGGACTGAATCTTACCCTGTTCACATGCATTGTCTTGCCTTAATCATAACTTGAATAAATTTACATTTCAAGTAAATGTAAAAGGTGTCACAATGTGCCTGTAAAAGTGACGTGCTGATGGATTATGCAAATGTACATGTTAATAAACGGCAAATGATTTACAAACCTTTCAGTAATCTCTATATACGCATTAGCTCCTGGGGCAGGAAGAGCATCCCTATATGAGCAGCTCATGGGGCAGGAAGCTCAGCTGCCAAAACCGACCTCCGCAGACTACAGCGAATAGTCCAGACAGCTGAACGAATCACTGGCACTACCCTTCCTACACTTCAAGAACTGTACTCTTCCAGAGTAAAAGGGCTTACAAAATCACTCTGGACCCCTCACACCCAGCGCACTTCCTGTTTGAACTGTTACCGTCTGGTCGGCGCTACAGAACACCAAGCACAAAAACAGCCAGACACAGGAAAAGTTTCTTTCCTCAGGCCATCTACCTCATGAACAGTTCAATATTCCCCTACTGTGCAATAAACATGTGCAATACTTTCTCATACACAGTTGTACACAGCACCTTATAACAATTTACAGTGCAATACTTTTTCTACACAGTTGTACACAGCACCTTATAACTTGTATATTTATAACAAATCTGTACATACAATTCATCATCCAGAGCTTTCTGACTGACTGCATCTCTGTTTAATATTTGTTGTGTTTCTCATATTTATTTCGTGTTGTCACTTTATGTACACTGGAAGCTTCTGTAGCCAAAACAAATTCCTTGTGTGTGTGTGTGTGTAAGCACACTTGGCAATAAAACCCATTCTGATTCTGATTCTAATGTGAGCAGCAGATTTCAGCAGAGTGTCCTTACACAGGATCCAACATCTATGTGGGTCAGACGTGCTCCTGGAAATCCTCATATATCCAGTCATAACATGAATATGACAGTTTCTGCAGGGCAAATCACACGGTTGAATAAACATGCATGTATTCAGAAGGAGCGTGACTGTTGCGCATAAATTTATGAAGACAAAAACTGAGCAAATATTTTGTGCTCAGAGAAAGACTGATATGAATTGCTGTTTAAGACATGTATATTTTAGGTACTTGAATTTTATTTAATTTGCTACATACATAACATTAAAATAGGTTTTTCTTTATGAAATATTACACTTGAAAAATACTACAGTAACATACACTCACCGGCCACTTTATTATGTACACCTTACTAGTACCAGGTTGGACCCCCTTTTGCCTTCAGAACTGCCTAAATCCTTCCATAGATTCAACAAGGCACTGGAAATATTCCTCAGAGATTTTGCTCCATATTGACATGAAAGCATCACGCAGTTGCTGCAGATTTGTCGGCTGCACATCCATGATGCGAATCTCCCGTTCCACCACATCCCAAAGGTGCTCTATTGGATTGAGATCTGGGGACTGTGGGGGCCATTTGAGTACAGTGAACTCATTGTCATGTTTAAGAAACCAGTCTGAGATGATTCGTGCTTTATGACGTGGTGCGTTATCCTACTGGAAGAAGCCATCAAAAGATTGGTATACTGTGGTCATAAAGGGATGGACATGGTCAGCAACAATACTCAAGTAGGCTGTGGAGTTGACTCAATGCTCAATTGGTACTAATGGGGCCAAAGTGTGCCAATAAAATATCCCCCACACCATTACACCACCACCACCACCAGGCTGAACCGTTGATACAAGGCAGGATTGATCCATGCTTTCATGTTGTTGACGCCAACTTCTGACCCGACCATCCGAATGTCGCACCAGAAATGGAGACTCATCAGAGCAGGCAACGTTTCTCCAATGTTGGTGAGCCTGTGTGAATTGTAGCTTCAGTTTCCTGTTCTTAGCTGACAGGAGAGACACCCGGTGTGGTCTTCTGCTGCTGTAGCCCATCCGCCTCAAGGTTGGACGTGTTGTGCGTTCAGAGATGCTCTTCTGCAGACCTCGGTTGTAACGAGTGGTTATTTGAGTTACTGTTGCCTTTCTATCAGCTGGAACCAGTCTGGCCATTCTCCTCTGACCTCTGGCATCAACAAGGCATTTGCACCCACAGAACTGCCGCTCACTGGATATTTCCTCTTTTTCAGACCATTCTCTGTAAACCCTAGAGATGGTTGTGGGTGAAAATCCCACTAGATCAGCAGTTTCTGAAATACTCAGACCAGCCCGTCTGGCACCAACGACCATGTCACGTTCAAAGTCACTTAAATCCCCTTTCTTCCCCATTCTGATGCTCGGTTTGACCTGCAGCAGATCATCTTGACCATGTCTACATGCCTAAATGCATTAAATAGTCGCCATGTGATTGGCTGATTAGAAATTTGCGTTAACGAGCAGTTGGACAGGTGTACCTAATAAAGTGGCCGGTGAGTGTATTTTTCTGTTTAAAACATTATACTTTAAAAGTAGATTTTTATGAAAAATTATACTTTCGTCCCTGCTCGCCCCCTATAATACATACAGTATAATACACTCAAATATATGGTTTACGGTATTGACTATAAATTACTGTAGTATTTTTTTATGCAGGAATACTCTTTAATTTTTCATCCAATTAGAGGTCTTCCTTTATGAATTCATAAATGTTTTTAATATATTTTGCTTTTTAAATCACAACAGAAGCAAACCTGACATTAACATACAGGAGTTTTATTGTCCTTAAGCAACACACACACACGCATGCAATCACGCACGCACACGCACACACACACAATAAGTAAACAAATGTCAGAAGCAACACTTTTATTCATTAAATGTGTAGTTATTTAAAATATTCATTTGAGTGTCCTCTGATAGATATCTTTGCACTGGTTATGAATATAATTTTTGGAATAACTGTTTGCACACTTAAACACACTCACAACATACACCTTTTTCATCTGGGTTTGTCGTTTGTTAGTAAAATAAAACTACTTGAATAAGATAATATACAGGGTTTCTGACAATCACAGTCTATTTGCATATACGTATATAAATATATGGCTTAATTTTACAGGGGGTCTAAGGGGGTCTAGAAAAGCCTTTACTTCTCTGCTCTTTTCATAACCCTTCTGATTGACCAGAAAAATAGTTTTAATTAAAATAAAACAGGGCAGCACGGTGGCGCAATGGGTAGCACAATCGCCTCACAGCAAGAAGGTCGCTGGTTCGAGCCCCGGCTGGGTCAGTTGGCGTTTCTGTGTGGAGTTTGCATGTTCTCCCCGTGTTCACGTGGGTTTCCTCCGGGTGCTCCGGTTTCCCCCACAAGTCCAAAGACATGCAGTATAGGTGAATTGGGTAGTGTATGAGTGTAAATGGGTGTTTCCCAGTGATGGGTTGCAGCTGGAAGGGCATCCGCTGCGTAAAACATATGCTGGATAAGTTGGCGGTTCATTCCGCTGTGGCGACCCCAGATTAATAAAAGGACTAAGTCGAAAAGAAAATGAATGAATGAATAAAATAAAACATGCAAAAATAAACAGTGACACTTTACAATAATGTTGACTGCCTTAGTTAACAAACTAAAAATTAATTAATTTATTAATCTTAGTTTAACATTTTGTGGACTTGACCTAATTTTGCTTATTGTTTTTTTCTTTTATATTTTTATAATACTGTAACAAACATTGAAATAATAACATATATTCAATGTTAATTGATGAGCTAGTGTTAAATAGTATAATTTCATTGCAAAGCATTACCAATAAATACAAATAATAAATATTTTGACTATACTTTTCTTATGAAAGCGCAAATGTCTGAGATACAGTATGAAAATAGAAAACATTGTTTTATAATAAACAACAACAACAACCTAAATAATAACAAGAGACTAAATAATAAAATACATTGAAACATTTTACATAAGGTTTCATTCGTTAACAAACATTGTTAAAATACATTCATTAATACATTCATTAACTAACAAGGAAAAATACTTTTACATCATTGCACTGTCAATTAATGTTGATTTCAATTATTTACTGATAATTTTGTGAGTTAACATGAACTAATAATAAATTCATGTATTTTTATTAAGCGCCAAAATGTTAAATTAATGAATGCAACAATAAATTGTTCATTGTATGTTAATGCATTAACTATAACTGAAGATCAATAAATACTGTAATAAATGTATTGTGGGCGGCACAGTGGCTTAGTGGTTAGTACTGTCGACTCACAGCAAGAAGGTCGCTGGGTTAGTTAGCATTTCTGTGTGGAGTTTGCATGTTCTCCCCGTGTTGGCGTGGGTTTCCACCGGGTGCTCCGGTTTCCCCGACAGTCCAAACACATGCTATAGGTGAAGTGAATAAACTAAATTGGCCGTTGTGTGTGTGTGTGTGTGTGTGCGCGAATGAGAGTGTATGGGTGTTTCCCAGTACTGGGTTGAGGCTGCCGCTGTGTAGAATAGTTGGCGGTTCATTCCGCTGTGGCGACCTCTGAAGGAAAGGAAAAGGAAAGTGAATCAAAGGAAATGCCGAAGGAAAATGAATGAATAAATGAATGAATGTATTGCTCATTGTATGTTAATGCATTAAGGAAAGAATAATGGACAGGCCGTTGAATTATTAAAATATAATGCACAGTTGAGGTGGTGATGTAGCCGTTACACCTCGGTTGTGCATTTATTTACTAATAGTTCACCAGACCGGAGTGAATTATTCCCTGAATTATTCCTTTATTCTATAAGAACAACCAGCTAGATGTACATTATCCCTATTTAAAGATTAATAAACACTGTATTAAATGTATTGTTCATAGTAATACGTTTTATAATAATAAGTTAGTGAGTATTAAACAACATTAAAGATCATTTAATAGACCAATAAAAAAATGTTAATTACACTGTAATAAATGCTGGGTTCCTCTCAATTCATTCACGTCGTCCCAACACAAATCGATTAAGTTAACTTTTCTTTTTTTAGTAAGTGAATTGAACATAAAACAATTAAGTTGTCCCAAAAAATGTCAAGAATTTGCGTCGTTTCAGCTCATTTTAAATAAGTAGTTTGAATAAGCAGCAAAAATAACTCTTGATATTATTGTAAAGTGTCACCAGTAAAATAAAGTAAACGTTTGGCCTAATATTAATAAACTTAATACTGCAAGTGTTAATAATTAAATGGATAGTTCACCCAAAACTTGTTTAATTATCATTCCCTTTCCTCTGCTGAACACAGAAGAAGATATTTTGAAAAATGCTGTAACCATTGACTTCCATAGTATTTGTTTTTCCTACTATGGAAGTCAATGGTTACATCTAACATTTTCCAAAACATCTTCTTTTGTGTTCAACAGAAGAAAGAAACTCAGGAAGGATTTACAACCACTCAAGGGAGAGTAAACAATGTGTAAATGTTCATTTTTGGTGTGAACTATCCCTTTAATCATAATAAGGTTAACAAACGTATTGTTCATAGTAATACCAGTTAAAACAAGTTAGTTAGTATTACTCAAATAACAAACGTATTGTAAATGATTATTTAATTTATCAATAAAACATGGTAACTAATGGATATTATTGTAAAGTGTCACCAGTAAAATAAAGTAAAAGTCTGGCCTGATACTAAATCTAATACTGCAAGTGCCAATAATTAAAGGAACAGTTCACCCTAAACTGAACATTCTGTCATCATTAATTCATTATTCACACAGGAGAAGATATTTTGGAAAATGCTGAAAACCTGTAACCATTGACATCCATAGTATTTGTTTTTCCTACTATGGAACATTTTTCACAATATCTTGTTTTGTGTTGAACAGAAGAAAGAAACTCCTCTGGAGAGTCTTTTGCAACCAAGAAGGATTTGCAACCACTCGAGGCAGAGTAAATATTCACTTTTGTACGCTGACGGAAAGAGCTTAACCCACTGCTATTTAAGAAAGCACATGCAATTACAAAAAACACCATCAAATTAGGAAAAGATCTTCATCGACAAATTAAGAAAACGCACTGCGTTTAAATACACGTTTTCGTTTAAATACACTATGAACAGCAGCTACGCTAATTATTTTCTTTATTTTCCATTTCCACCTGGGGATACTCATCCCGAGGTTCCTACAGACTATGCAGTGCCATTAATGCAATCCTAGACCTGTGAAGAGATGATCCAAAGGTATCCTGGACCAGGCCGTATCCCGAGCGGATGCTGTGGTGGTCATGGAGGAATGGAGTGCATGAGACTGATTCCTGAAAGGCTACAGTGACAAACAAGTCTACGCTTGATCCTGTGGGCCAGCCTGACCTCCCGCCGGTGCCCTACCCCCACCTGCAGCTTTCCATGATGGACGTCCAGCTTCTCCAGCCTCCGCCGCCTAGACTGCAGCTCCACACAGGAAGTTTGGCCAGAAGAATAATGATCGTGCCCAACAGAGCCTGGTTTCTCTCGAGGTTTTTTTCCTTCACTTCGGCAATTGGTGAAGTTTTTTTCCTCACCACTGTTGCCACTGGCCTGCTCGGATCGGGACTTGTGGAGCTGCGCTTCGGTGGATTTGCTCTTCAGTGTTTGAACCTTCAGCAGTGAAACTTAAACCACACTGAACTGAACTAAACTGAACTTCAACTCTGAAATATGGACTTTACTAGAACATGTTAAGCTGCTTTGACACAATCTACATTGTAAAAAGCGCTATAGAAATAAACTTGAATTAATTGAACTGCATGTTCTCACAATGCATGCAAATGGCACGGAACACAACAGAAATGTTTCAAGGGGACCCAAAAATGGAACGGACCCGGCTGTTTAGGTTATGGTTATTGAGGCTAATAATCTACAAAAAACAAGGGATTGATGTAATCAGGATGTTAAAATAAACAATAAAACTCACTTTTCAAAGATCGCCTACAACTTCACTGAGGAATAGCCACGGCACAATAAGTAAATCCCAGCCGGGTCAGTCACGTTTTTTGGTCTCCTTGAAACATTTCCCTTGTGTTACTTGCTATTTGCATGTGTTGTGAGAAAATGCAGAGCGTATTCTTAATTTGTTTGTGTAAATCACAGCACGTTAAGCTCTCTCGGCCACTGTACTTTTGAGTGAACTATGAACTGTGATCCCTTTAAACATCACAAGATTTGTATTCACACTGAAGATGTTTGCAGCGACTTTCCCTGCAAACTCCCAGAAATAGTGTCCGACTCCACCAGCTCGACGACACTATATGGCGAACAGTCCTCTAACCCAAGTTTCCCACAAACCCATCCGCAAAAACCTTTCTCCAAATCCCTGACCGACATCCACCATTCACTGAAGGCCCAGGAAACCTGAACCACAGCCGAATATAAGCCCAGCGACAGTGAAAGCACCACGATTAGCAGCGGATAGAAGATGATAAGAAACGGACACACTGTAATTTTATGGCAGAATGTCCGCTCTTCATTGTACACCAGGAATATGTTATACCAGGTGAGAGTACCGTAGTAAAACGAGGTAATGAAGGACAGGACGAAGACGACCGGAGCGCAGGAAAGGCTCCACAGGACGATGTGCGGCCCCTGAGAAAGACCGAATCCACAGGAGCGACTGGAACCCTCGCCAGCGTCACATTCGGCATCGAGACGCTCTTTAGATCTCGCCATCTCGCGCAGCTCTTTCTCTGTGAGAGTGACGTGGATGTCCACCATCTGACCTTTCTTTTTCCCACGCGTGATGGTTCCCGTGAGCGTCACATAGCGGCTGTCTGAAGGCACAGACCAACCTGAGGAGGACAAGACAGTTCATACAACTTTAGACTTCAAATTCACACTTTATGGACTTTACAGACTTAAAATTGTACATAAATCATACATTACAGTAAAAAATGGCAAAAAAACTAGAGCTGGGATGAGAAATTGATGTATTTTGATTAATGGATCGATGAAAAAAATGTGATGGAGCATCACATAGCGAGAGGGGTCTGGATGCGGACCTGGTGCAGTGCAATCTGAGCTGCATCCAATGCTTTTTAATGCACTCACTTAACCCCACCCCTAACCCTACCCCTCACAGTGACATCACTAGCTCCATCAAGTGCATTGTGTCTGACATTGCATGAGATATGCAGTCTCAGCTTGCATCATCAAGTCTGCATCCAGATCCTACTGCACGTAGTGGCTGTCTGGAGGCACAGACCAACCTGAGGGGGACAAGAAATTTTCTAAAACTTTACACTTTAAATGCATACGCTTAATAAAATGTACGTTTTACTGTAAAAAATGGCAGCTGTGCTTGCCAGAGTTTGACTGTTAAAAACATGTTAAAGACTAGGGCTGGTGACGGCTGTCTGGAGGCACAGACCAACCTGAGGAGGACAAGACATTTCATATAACTTCACACTTTAAATTCATACACTGTTTAAAAAATCGTACATTTTATGGTACAAATACGGCAGCTGTGGGTGCCAGAATTTTACTGTTAAAAACCCGTGAGAAACTAGGGCTAGGATGAGAAATTGATGTATGTTGATTAATGGATCGATTAGAAAATGTGCTGGTAATTGTGAGCGTCACATAGCGGCACAGACCAACCTGAGGAGAATAAGACATTTCATACAACATTACACTTTAAATTCATTCATTCATTTTCTTTTCGGCTTAGTCCCTTTATTAATCTGGGATCGCCACAGCGGAATGAACCGCCAACTTATCCAGCATATGTTTTACGCAGCGGATGCCCTTCCAGCTGCAACCCATCACTGGGAAACATCCACACACACTCATTCACACACATACACTATGAACACAGGGACGCGAACACAGGGAGAACATGCAAACTCCACACAGAAATGCCAACTGACCCAGCCGCGGCTCAAACCAGCGACCTTCTTGCTGTGAGACGATCGTGCTACCCACTGCGCCACTGTGCAGCCCACTTTAAATTCATACACTTAAAAAAAAAATCATACGTCTTACAGTAAAAAAAATGGCAGCTGTGGATGCCAGAATTTTACTGTCAAAAACACATTAGAAACACATTTCTATCCTCACATGATCTCTTATAACAAAATCAAATGACTTCTTTTAATGCAAACAAAGGAATTTGTTCGGTAAAAGTGTTCCCATCGTAGTTTATGTGCATTTTTTCCTTATCAAACAAAGTTTATCCTACTGTCAGGATTCTGTTGTGTTCCATGTGCTTTTGTTGATGTCAAGTGATTCCTTTGTTCTGTTTTCCCGCCGTTTTCTAATGTTAATTTGTTTCACCTGTGTCTCACCTCTGTGTCCAATCAGTTCATCATGTTCCCTGTGTATTTATACCCCTCTGTTTGTTTCATCCTTGTCCGGTATTGTAGTGTCGATGCGTCGGTGTATTGTCTACGTGTCGTGTGTCCATGCTGTCGTCACCCCATGTCCTCCCAGAGTTCCCCGTTTCTTCCATTGCCTGTGTTTGTCGTAAGTGTTTGTTAATAAATTCGTGTTTGTTTAATCCCGTGTTCCTGTGCCTTCATGTCCCTCAACCCGAGCGTGACACCTACTCAGTTATGTGTATGGGTGTCAACCATTTTTTTATGCGCATATGCAAAATGCACATATAAAATAGCTATTAATGTTTGATCAATGGATTGATGAAAAAAAACTGATGGCTCCTGTGAGTGACACATAGCAGCTGTCTGGAGGCACAGACCAACCTGAGGAGGACTAGACATTTCATACAACAATGCATTCACTTTTCTTCATCACGATATTTTTAACTATTAAGACCCAATCGCAGTTCTACCCCTAAGCCCTTCCCCTTCGTTTTGCACGTTCACGTAAAGGGGTCTGGGTGTCTTAATTCGCTTTAGCTTGAAGGATTATCCCTTGCACAAAGTATTTTTTGGCATTATTAAAGGTCCGGTGAAATTAAAATAACTTTTTTTAGATGTTAGTACAAGTATGTAGGTCTTCAAAGATATCTATAAGCTAGTGTGGTACGAAACAGTGACAAAATTAGCATTTTGAAGATATAAACATGTAAAGCTTGTAGTTTGTTACTTCATCCTAAATAGATCAACGTTTTTTTTTTCTCATCAACTCATACTTCAGTTCCTCATCAAATCTTGACCAATCAAATGCTCTCTAGTGTCTGACATGCCCCGCCCCCTTCAAGACACTTCTCATTTGCTTTCATTTGGTGCGCTTGAGCTCGACCACTCTCACTGGCAGAGCTGTGATAAAACAAAACACTATTGGCTGCTTTCAAAAGGGGAGGAGAGAATTAAAAAATGCACATCACGAGACCTTTAAGAGGTTTTACAACAAACAAGCATGTTTTAATACATTCATAATGGCATTCGTGTTTTACGGTCATGCTTTTAAAATAACGATAAAACCCCCCCCCACTAAATTTGGCTATCTATAATCCATAATGGGCCTCACGGTGGCGCAGTGGATAGCACGTTCACCTCACAGCAAGAAGGTCGCTGGTTCGAGCCTTGGCTGGGTCAGTTGGCGTTTCTGTGTGGAGTTTGCATGTTCTCCCCGTGTTGGTGTGGGTTTCCTCCGGGTGCTCCGGTTTCCCCCACAAGTCCAAAGACATGCAGTATAGGTGAATTGGGTAAGCTAAATTGTCCTAGTGTATGTGTGTGAATGAGTGTGTATGGATGTTTCCCAGAGATGGGTTGCAGCTGGAAGGGCATCCGCTGCGTAAAACATATGCTGGATAAGTTGGCGGTTCATTCCGCTGTGGCGACCCCAGATTAATAAAGGGACTAAGCCGAAATGAAAATGAATGAATGAATGAATAATCCAAAATAATAGCTCCTGTATAGTAGTCGCACAACATACTTTCACATCGGTCACTCGATGACACTGGAATACCCTGTCAGAAAAGTCTAGTGGCTGGGAATGAGCTTTTTACAGTGTCTGGTATAAAGTTAATGTTGTTTTCTTGTGTTACATACATGAATAAGGCCACGATGTAAATACACAGCACAGTTACGAGCTCATTGCCACATTATATCATTATGATAACATATTGTTGCCTTCAGTGATTTCCTGAAGATCAATACCAAAATAACGCAACTGGATTAACCACAGAAGGCGCCATCGTCGATCTCATATGAAGTAAAAGAGCTCAGAAGACATATGATGACATGTGTGGGTGTCGTAGTGCTGTCCCATTTATTAGGGGTAAATTTGAAGCCCTTCCCCTTCACACTCTGTTTCAAGGGCTAATAGGAAGGGATAAAAAAAAAATAGAATTGGGATTGGGCCTAAATATCGGCATATGTCTAATCTACTTTGTTGATTAGGAAACCTTTCACCTTCAGTGCTGGTGTTGTTCAGAAACGTGGCTCCCTCCTCAGAGCTCCTCTCTCCTCCATCAGCATCTCCTTCACCAGCGGATCTCTCTGGATCACAGCGGTACACGATGATGGATTCGGGACGCTGTTCCTGCTTCCTCCTCTTCCTTCGAGTGCTGGAGTTTCCTTCATTCAACGCTCCTTCAGAGACCTCAGATCTGACCGAGTCCAGCTCCTGCTCCATCATCCAGATACAGATCCACTCTCTCACAGGATTTAGGAGAAGCTACGATCTTAGGAGAGAAAATACGAGGTTGTTTACTCCATCCAGACATGACAAACCTGTGAGAAACAAAGAGGAACATGATGCACAGATGATATTTTGCATGCATTTATTTTTTTAGGACATGAGGAGATTATATAAGAGGGTCTAAATGGCAAGTTGAGGGAAATTTGTCATATGTTTTAAATCTTTCACAGCAGGTTTATATTGTGACAACATGCACCTCTAGAGGTTTACAGCAGGTATTAAATTGTTTTATTTACTGCTTTTAATGAATAATACCTACAGTAGAACTGGGCGATTTGGCCTTATATCAAAATCTCGGTTAATTGAACATTTCAACCCGATTGCGATTAATGAACGATTATTTTATTTATTATCAAATGTATATAAGAATAAATAAAAGCTAAAAAGAAAATTAATATTAAAAAACTGAAGAAAACAAAACAAATCAACAAAATGACTCAAACTAATATGAAAAGGAAAACTAACAAAAACTCATTCAAAATACTTTAAATAGCAAATAAAATTAAATAAAACTTGTGTAGCCAACAACACCCTTTCGTCTGCTCATTCAGCTCTTGTACCATCTCAAATGTAAATAAAAATAAATAAGAGCTAAAAAGAAAATGAATATATATAAAAAAGCACAACAAAATGAAAAATAAAAAATAACAACAAAAAAACCCATTTAAAATACTTTAAATAGCAAATAAAAGTAAATAAAACTAGCTTTTGTGTATAATTATTTTCATAATTTTCACTTTTTCATAATAATTATATATATAAAAAAAACTGAAGAAAAAAAAAATCCCAACAAATTGATTTAAAATAAATCAAAAGGAAAACTAATAACAACAAAAACTGATTCAAAATGCTAATAAATACTTTAAATAGCAAATAAAACTAAATAAAACTAGATTTTGTGTAGCCAACAACACCCTTTTGTCTGCTCATTCAGCTCTATTACTAAAATATCTCAAATGTAAATAAATAAAAGCTAAACAGAAATTGAATATTAAGAAACTGAAGAAAACAAAACAAACCAACAAAATGACTCAAACTAAAATGAAAAGGAAAACTAACAACAAAAACTGATTAAATTTAGCCTAAATAAAAGCTAAAACATCTCAGATATAAATAAAATCCATTAAATCTAAACAGAAAAATAAATATATATATAAAAAACTGAAAAAGAGCTAAATAAAATGACTCAAATTAAAATCAAAAGGAAAAATAATAACGACAAAAAAACAATTAAATATAAATTAAAGCTAAAACATCTCAAATATAAACCAAATCGATAAACAGAAAATGAAAATGAATATGAAAACTGAAAAAGCCAATAAAAAAATGACTCGAAGTAAAATAAAATGGGAAACTAATAACAACAAAAACTGATTAAATATAAATAAAAGCTAAAATATGTCAGATTTAAATAAAATTCATTAAAGCTAAACAGAAAATGACATGTATAGTCTACAAAACTGAAAAAGGACAATAAAATGACTCAAATTTAAATGAAAAAAAACTAATAACAACAAAAACAGATTAAATAGAGCCTAAATTTAAGCTAAAACATCTCAGATATAAACCAAATCCATTAAAGCTAAATAGAAAAGGAAATGTCCATAAAAAACTTAACAAAAGGACTTAAACTAAAATGAAAAGGAAAACTAATAACAACAAAAACTGATTCAAAATACTAATACAAACTTTAAATAGCAAATAAAACTAAAAACTCGCTCTTGTGTAGCCAACAACACCCTTCCGTCTGCTCATTCAGCTCTATTGTCAGAGAAACAAAGAGACACAGGAGACACATAAACAAGGAGAAGACTGTCTTTAAAAAAACACCACGTGTAACCCAAACCCTTCATTCTAAAGCCATTTAAGAGCAGTTTGTGTGAAATAAATCAGTGTACTGTAAGCGCCAGGCGGAGACTGTTTTTCTCTCAGCTGATCCGCTCTGGCTTTAATCACAGATCTTACAGCGCTAAACGTCTTATTCACAAACACCAGAAGCTTGTGCTTAAGTCCTAGCAGATACAGTCTTACTTACCAGATGCACATACATGGAAGAAAAAGCTGTGAAACTCTTGCGATGGAAATGTTCCGCTGGTTTAATGTCAACAGCAGCCGCCATGCAGATGCGCCTGGGCCACAATGAACACAATCCCCGCCCACTAAATCTGAAAGGCCAGTCCCGTCCAATCAGATGACGGAATAATCGAAGTCCCTCCTCCTTTTATTTAAATCCACTACTACAGTAATATAAAATCAATTTGACAGCAGTACAATCAATAACTGTAAGTCTTTACACTATTATAGTGAAATACTACGTCTGGTAACACTTTAGTTTAAGTAACTATTCACACTACTGGCTTATTACCTGTCTGTTAATAATATAATGGCTTTCTTAGTACTTATAAAGTATGATTGTTCATCCCTAAACCCAACGATTCTTCATCTCCAAACCCAACTACTGGATATTAATAAGCAGCTAATTAGTAGTTATTAGGCTAATAGCGTGAATTGTATATTAAAATAAAACGTGACCCTACTTTTTTATATCATCATCATCATCATCATCATCATCATCATCATCATCAATATTTTATTAGTTTTTGGATGTATTTAAAGTTAATAAAATAATATGCACATTAAATGTCATGATTGAACAACATTGAACTTCGATTAAACTTTGTAGTTTTAATCGAGATATATATTTACATACATAATTTGGCTGATTATAGCCAACGAAATTTTATTCTACAATGAAATGCAAAACAATATTTAAAATTAACAATAATAAATAATAATAATATATTAAATAAATAAAAGATGACGTCGCCTACAATGTCGTCATCATGCAGAATCTCGCGCATTAACGGCTGATTTAACGGACACGCTTGAGCTCCGTGTTAAAATGGGCTAAAAACGCACGATATTCGCGTTTTATGTTTATATTTGTGCTGTATAACGTCTTAAAACCGGAAAATAGACCTATTTAGGACATTCGTGTGTTATTTTCAAGCCCTGTGTGTGTTTTATTAAGTTTTCAAAATGGAGGCGCAGACGGTAAATCAACTGGACAACATGTTGCTTCAGTTTGGTGATTAAATAATTAGTTTTCATAAATTTGTTAACATACTTTTACGTTTAACTTGATATATGATGTATACTGTTGTATATAAACAGGTATAGAGACTCGAGAGCTTGCTCAGAGGAAAGATGACCTTAAACAACAAATACAAAGTAAGTTTTTAAGCACATCTCCTCACTTTATCGACGATATAGGAATTTTCAACATGTATAAAACCAAAACATTAGTTTGTCATTATCATTTTTCTGTTGTGTTTTAGTTTGTGAGGCCAACATTCAGGAGATGAAGGATTATATTAGCAAAACTCAAAAGTCTGTCAGCAAACTCGATGAGGACATCCAGCAAAAGCAAACCACAGTGAAGTTTATCAAAGAAAACACCAAAAAGTATGGCAAAAGTATATATATATATTAATTTTCAAATGTCAAATTGAGCATAATGTGAATTAGGAATGCTCAATCAGTGATATATTGCTATATGAATAGGGCTACAATTTCACTAAAAACAGTGAAAAGTAAAAACATTTATGATTGGAGTGATTTTATAGGGGTTTATATTTTATTATAAACACATTACAAGCACGGATAGATACAATAAAGCAAAGCAGCAAATGAAATAAGCAGTGATGTATGGCTGTAGAGTCAGTATTCAGGTCGAGAAATGGAATAATCAAATGTAAAATAACACGTTATAGTCTTCATCCTATACATACAAATAATAATTATGTATTAAAGTTACAAAGATGATAATTTTTGTGCCTGAATACTTTAAACTCGCTTGAAATGCTTAGTCATAGGCCTTAAAAACTCTTATTATGGCTAAACTTTAATATACGACTCCATATATCGGATGTGTTCAGACTGCTTGGTCAACTATAATCCAGACTCAACATTGTACATCTCTCAATTGTGACTATTGCAATGTCGATTCTGAAATGATATGTATTGTGTAGCCCTAATGTAAATACAAATATTGTGATATCAGTCTACAGCGAACACAATATCTGCTGCTTCAGTATGAAAAGACACTGGAAGCGGAGCTGGAGAAGAGACAGGACAACTATAACCATGACATGTAGGTCCAGCTTTTGAGCCTGCATGAAGAAACTAGTACTCGAATACACTTAAAGGGATAGTTGAATGAAAATTCAGTTCAATTCATTTGTTCAAAACCTATTTGAGTTTCTTGTTGAACATAAAAAAGAAGATTCATTCATTCATTCTTTTCGGCTTAGTCCCTTTATTAATCTGGGGTCGCCACAGCGTAATGAACCGCCAACTTATTCAGCATATGTTTTTACACAGCGGATGCCCTTCCAGCTGCAACCCATCACTGGGAAACATGCACACACTCATTCACACACACATACACTACGGACAATTTAGCTTACCCAATTCACCTGTACCACATGTCTTTGGAATTGTGGGGGAAACCGGAGCACCCGGAGGAAACCCACGCCAACACGGGGAGAACATGCAAACTCCACACAGAAATGCCAACTGACCCAGCCGAGGCTCGAACCAGTGACCTTCTTGCTGTGAGGCGATTGTGCTACCCACTGCGCCACCGTGAGGCCCCCACAAAAGAAGATATTTAGAAAAATGCTGATTTATGGCACCCATTGACATCAATAATATTTTGTTTCTACAATGGAAGTCCCAGTAACCAGCATTCTTCAAAATATCTTCTTCTGTGTTCAACAGAAGAAAGAAACTCAGAAAGATTTAATAGTTAAAAGATTTTTGCTGCTTGTTCAAACTACTTTAAATTAAGCTGAATCAACACAAATCTTGTGTTTTTTTGGAGGGACAACTTAATTGTTTTATGTTCAATCTATTCAAATGTGCAACTTAATTAATTTGTGTTGGACAACATGAAGAAGTTGCATGGAACCCAGGATTTTTTACAGTGTATCAGATGATGAGGAGTAAATGATGAGGCAATTTAAATTTTTGTGTGATCTATCCCTTTAAAATGCTTGTTTTTGTTTAAGGAAAATGTTTCAGGAGAGGATGGAGAGCTACAGGAATGTATTTCTGCAGCATAAGGATCGTTACTGTCAGAACTCACTGGCTCAAAATCTGCTGAAGGTTCAAGCAGAGAACGAGGAAATCGAGAGCAGAATCAGAGCAATAGAAGAACAAATAATGGAGAAAGAGACAGAACTGACAGCAGCGTTGGGTAATTTATCTAAACTCCAAATCCTTTAAAGGGATAGTTCACCTAAAAATATAAATATACTTACTATTTACTTACTGTAACACTCAATGCAGGACATGACAAAACGGGAACACGGTATTAACAAAAGGACGGATTTATTTACACAACACTTACAGGGTACAAGTAAGAGGATGGAACAGGAAATTCAGACATGCCATCGACGTAGAACAATACAATACCGGACAATGAAGGACACAGACGAAAGGGTATAAATAGATGGGGGATGATTAACTAAGGAGACACGGGATAAACACAGGTGAAATGAATGAACACAGATGATGGCGGGAAAAGACAGGACAAAGGGATCACATGACGAAAACAATAGCACATGACACGACAGAACACTGACACTCACACTCAAGTGGTTTCAAAGCTGCTTTATGAATTTCTTTTCTTCTGTTGAACAAAATATATTTTGAAGAATGCTGAAAACCTGTAACCATTGACTTCCATAGTAGGAAAAACAAATACTATGGAAGTCAACGGTTACAGGTTTCTTCAAAATATTTTCTTTTGTGTTCAACAGAAGAAAGAAACGCATAAAGGTTTGAAACAAGTAAAGGTTTTGACAGAATTTTAATTTTATGGTGAACTATCCCTGTACTCTTAGAGGGATAGTTCACCTAAAAATTTAAAATCTGACATAATTTATGCACCCTTTAATTGTTTTAAACCTTAATGAGTTTTTCAAACCTGTTTGAGTTTCTTTCACCCGCTGAACACAAAAGCAGATATTGTGAAGATAGCAGGAAACCGGTTTTTCCTACTTTACACCATTCAAATGGCTACCAGCTTTCTACAAAACAACAAGAAAAGAAACTCATAAAGCTTTGAGACCACTTGAGGGAGACTAAATAGTGATTAAATAAAAGAAAAATTAAGGGTTTCTAAATTTTATGAATATTTTAAATTTTATGAATAAAATACATTTTGTGTATAAATGTTATAATTTTATAAAATGTTCATTCATTCACTTTCCTTCGGCTTAGTCTCTGATTTATTAACTATTCCAACATATGTTTTACTTAGCGGATACCCTTCCAGCTGCAACCCAGTACCAGAAAACACCTATACACTCTCACATTCACACACACACACACACACACACACACACACACATATACACTATGGCCAATTTAGTGAATCCAATTTAGCTATAGCTCATGTGTTTGGACTGTGGGGGAAACCGGAGCACCCGGAGGAAACCCACGCCAACACAGTAAGAACATGCAAACTCCACACAGAAATGCCAACTGGCCCAGCCGGGACTCAAACCAGCGACCTTCTTGCTGTGAGGCGACAGTGCTAACCACTGAACCACCATGCCGCCCCTTTTAAATGTTCATTCATTTTCTTTTCGGCTTAGTCCCAGTATTAATCAGGGGTCGCCACAGCGGAATGAACTGGCAACTTATCCAAGATGTGTTTTACCCAGCAGATGCCCTTCCAGCTGCAACCCATCACTAGGAAACACCCATACACACTCATTCTCACACATACACTACAGGCAATTTAGTTTACCCAGTTCCCCTATAGTGGGGAATAGTTTTTGGACTTATGGGGGAAACCGGAGCACCCAGAAGAAACCCACGCCAACACAGGGAGAACATGCTAACTCCACACAGAAATGCCAACTGACTCAGCCGAGGCTCAAACCAGCAACTATCTTGCTGTGAGGTGACAGCGCTACCCACTGCACCACCCCCATTTAAAATGCTATTATATAAAATTTTATAATGAAACAAGATATTCTGTAGAATTTAGATTAAAAAAGCAGCCACTGACATCCATAGCAGCAAAAATCCCACTGTGGAAGTCAGTGGCTGTTTTTTACTCCATTGTTCATAAAATTCAATTCAATTCAAGTGTATTTCTATAGCACTTTTTACAATGTAGATTGTGTCAAAGCAGCTTAACATGTTCTAGTAAAGTCCAGATTTTAGAGTTTAGTTCAGTTTAGTTCAGTGTGGTTTAAGTTTCACTGCTGAAAGTTCAAACACTGAAGAGCAAATCCACCGAAGCGCAGCTCCACAAGTCCCCATCCGAGCAGGCCAGTGTTTCAAAATCTTTCATTGTATTCAACACAAGAAACCTAAACAGCTAAATGATGCCAGACTTTTCATTTTTGAGTGAACTATCCCTTTAAAAATGAGAATATCATTCAACCATGGATGAATGTGCACAAATAATGTTTGAGTGAATTATTCCTTTGACACAAATCATCATCTTCTGTTGTGACAGGTAATGATGAGCCGGTCCCTGAAGAAGCCGACAGGTACATTAACTTATTATTATTACTTTTTTATCAGTCGTTTCATTCTTGTAATTAACATCATTTCTGAAGTAGCTATGAAAACAGAAAGTGTCAAGAAACCGTCGGCCTACAAAAGGAAACTGATGAAATGGACCCTCAGCAAGACGCAGTAATGCAGGTACCTCTGCTGGTGTACTGTAGACTGAGATTGTTTGCTTTTGTTAAAAATAAAAAAGAGAAAAGTGATTGTAAGTTCTGTAACTGATAGAAACCTGAGGAATGTGCAGATGAACACATGGATGAAGATCAATCTGTGGAGATTAAGGACAAAACAGCAGAAAGTGAATCTCAAATGGACACAATTAGCCACGGCTTTTGGACAAAGAGAGAAACTGAAGAAGGTAAACAGCAGAATATATGAGTATACTGGGATTATTGCAAAATAACCCCCAATAAATGCTGAACAGATAAGACAGGCCAGTCACAATCAAGTGTTTTTTTTTAATACGTAGATGAAATGCAAGTAGGTGATCAGCCAACAGAGGAAGTGAATGAACAGGTACAGTTAAAGTACATTACAATTGTATGCTTTTGAAAGAAGAAAGTTTTGTAGGGCTGCACAATATATCGTTTCAACATCGATATCGAATCAAGATTATAGTTGACCAGGAGCCACAGTTGATTGTGTTTAAAGCATTCATGCACAAGAAATTATAATGTTTTTAACTTTAATAAAGATTAATTGTATTTCAGTATATATACACACAATGAAAACTACTGTTATTTTACATTTGATTACTCAATCTGTGTACCTGAATACTGCTAGACCCCCAGAAAAACAACAAAAAAAACATCTGTTGTTTTTCCATATGTATCGTTGATTTACTGTTTTTAATCAATACTTTTGATTGGTTTATTATAGTTAATGCAGATGCGCTTTACAAAATCATCGCAATCAATGTAAAATTATGTAAAATAGAGCTATTTATTTCATTCATTCATTCATTTTCCTTTGGCTTAGTCTCTGATTCAACAGAGGTCGCCACAGCGGAATGAACCGCCAACTATTACAGCATATTTTTTTCTGTTCCAGCCGCAACCCATCACCGGGAAACACCCATACACTCTTGCATTCACAAACACATTCATACACTACAGCCAATTTATTCATTCATTCATTTTCATTTCGGCTTATTAATCTGGGGTCGCCACAGCGGAATGAACCGCCAACTTATCCAGCATGTGTTTTACGCAGCGGATGCCCTTCCAGCTGCAACCCATCTCTGGGAAACATCCATACACACCCATTCACACTCATACACTACGGACAATTTAGCTTACCCAATTCACCTATAGCGCATGGGCACCCGGAGGAAACCCTCGCCAACACGGGGAGAACATGCAAACTCCACACAGAAATGCCAACTGACCCAGCCGGGACTCGAACCAGCGATGGTTCATCTTTGTTAACGTTAGCTAATATTATGTAAGTTAAATATTGTTAGTTCATGTTAACTCACAGTGCATTAACAAATGTTAACAAGCACAAATCTGGATTTTAATAATGCTTAAAAACATGGGGAGAACATACAGTACAAACTCCACACAGAAATCACCAAGAACCAGTGACCTTCTTGCTGTGAGGTGACAGTGCTAACCACTGAGCCACTGTGCCGCAATTTCTGATTAATATGTATTGCTAAGAGCTTAATTTGAACAAAGGCGATTTACTTAAAAAAAAATGTAACCCTCAGATTGCAGACTTTCAAATAGCTGTAGACAAATATTTGTTCTATCCAACAAACAATGCAACAGTGTATTCCAATAAACAATCCCAATATCAATGGAAAGCTTATATATTTAGATTGAAGATGATGTACATATCTCTTTTTCAAAATGTTTCATGGTCCAGGGTATGTGTGTATATATATATATATATATATATATATATATATATATATATGTATATATATATATATATATATTACAATCTGAAATAACTATTCCTATAGAATAAGAGACTTTTTTCAAAAAGATTTAGAAAATCATAACATTTATACTGCTTCTATCTGTTTGGCTGAATGCATGAGGGGAATGTGAATGTTTCATGTACTGCTGAGCTCATGGTGGAAACGTCAGAAGATCATTTGGAGACGAGCACAGCAGACGTTCATGAGGACTTAGAGCGTGATGGTGTCTGTCCTCCTTCACCTGCTAGAATACAAACCACACCAACCTTCTCCTTAAAGTATGATCTCACCATTTACTGTTTACTATATACTGCAGACGTCCGCTTTCATCAATGAATCCGTATGAGAGATTGATTTCTGTGTGATCTATAAACAGCAACAGTCCCAACGCATCACCTGGACGTCAGGAGATCTCACACAGCAAATCTCCAGCGTTCGTCTTCTCCATGAACTCTGATCCAGGCACTCCTGCGTTCTCGAAGCTAGGCTGTGATTTTGATGTGGGATCAGCTGGAGAAGAGGTGAGTCTGACACATGCAGTGGTGTAAAGCAACACATTACACATACTCAAATGACTGTAATTGAGTACTTTGTCTCAGGAATTGTACTAGTTTAAAAGCAGTGTGTACTTTTTAGTTTAGTTTACTTTACTTTGAGTACTTTTGATACTTTTATTGTATTAGAACTACATTATTTGGCAAGTAATGGTACTTTAATCCCAGTATGATGTTTTCACTACTTTTTGATTTATGCATGTGTGTTGTAGGCATCTCCATTTACCTTCACAAGCTCCTACTTCAGCGACAAGGTACTGTATTTCTGCAGGAACATGATGCTTGTGTTTAATGGCTGAGTGTTTGATGTGTTCAAAAGCTGATTTTGTGTTTCTGCTAGCAGAAGTCACCAGGATCTGCACCCAAGTTCACAGGTGAGAGATGGTTCACGAGTGATATTTAACATCCACACCAGTTTAAAAGATATATTTTGGTTTGCACACCAAAAGCAAAGGAGAAATAGAAGACATTGCATTTTAAAGAATGACAATAAAGCATATTGAATATACATTTAGCTCTAGTTTGGATTTCGTTAACTTTAC
>CAIGQW010041384.1:33882-46608 GCA_903798125.1 Danio choprae
AGGGCGTCCCGAGTTCAAATCCCGGCTTGTGGACATTTCCTGACCCTACCCCCCCCCCCCCCCCCCTCTCTCCCACTTCGCTTCCTGTCTGATTACTGTCCTATCTAATAAAGGCAAAAAATAATCTTTAAAAATAAATCATTCTGAATGATGTAAAAAACTAGAGTTCAGACCACAGTTATGACGATAAAGATGTAGAGAAACGATATCATTGCAATCACTTTCCTGCTAAATCACATTTATTTCCTGCTAAAAAAACGATAAAACTCTGACAGCCAATCAGAATCCAGTGAAATAAAAGGAGTTTGCGTAATTTAAAGCTACAGACAACATTGTGGAGAAGCTCTGCTTGATGTTAAGCGCTCTTTATAAAGATTATTTAAAGATAATGACTATTTTAAAAACAATTGGTTATACCATTGGAGGGAATGATAAAAAATTACATAAAAACTATGCAAGCCAGACTTCAAATTGAAGTATAAAAATAAAAGTACCTCAGGTAACCAGTATAGTTTTGGCATCTTTGTGTTTCCTCCGTTGAAAATGCTGGGAAATTATAAGTAGTGTTGCTTTTATTCCACTACACTGAGTGCGATCGCTTAATCTGCTGTTTGATTAGATAGATTACATGAGCTGGATTCACTGCTCAGTTGTGCTAGAAACACAGCACACTGGGGACACCTGCTGGCTACAAGGGGATAATGCAAGACAAGCATAAACTAAAAAAATAAGCAGATTGTTATGGTTTGCTGGTGTGGACGCATACAGATGTCACTATATTTATAGTCCTTAGTGTAAACGTCCCTTTAGTGGGTTATAAAAATGTCACAATGCAAAAAATTCACAATAAGCTTTATTTACGTTAATGTGTCGGCTTTCTTTAGATTAGACTCTCACATTGATATTCACTATAGTTCAATAGTGATATTTTCCCGAATGTTAAACATTGGAGATGTAAAACATGCGGCACTAGAATCATCTATTGCTTCACACTTATCACAGATTGCATAGGCACAACATTAAACATAACTCAAGCTCACAATCACTAATACATACATTTATCAGTCAAAATCTCCACTTTAACCTGCTTGTGATGCACTTCATCACATCAAACCATTCCAGCCGCTGGAATAAACACTTGCTATGATATAAAGATATTGAGTTCTCTACTAATAGCAGCAGTTTATTAGTACTATAAAGAAAAACAGTGTCTGCACTGGAAGTGACTGGTGTTGCATTGCACTATGAACAATATAGGAGTTTGCATGATTGTTTTGGCACAGCAAAACATGTTTGTTAACATTAGTTATTACAAGGCATGACATTGTGAGGTATGTTATGTTTCAGATAACAACCTCTGAAACTAATAACAGAGGGTTTTCCAGGTACTACGAATCATCTTGACAGAATATATTCATATATACAGTGCATCCAGAAAGTATTCATAGCACTTTACTTTTTCCACATTTGACTATGTTACAGCCTTATTCCAGAATGGATTAAATTCATTTATTTCCTCAACATTCTACACACAATCCCCCATAATGACAATGTGGAAAAAGAGTTTTTGAAATTGTTGCAAATTTATTACAAATAAAAAAGCTGAAAGATCACATGTACATCAGTATTCACAGCCGTTGCCGTGAAGCTCTACATTGAGCTCAGGTACATTCTGTGTCCACTGATCATTCTTGAGATGTTTCAGCAGCTTCATTGGAGATCACCTGTGTTAAACTCAGTTGATTGGACATGATCTGTAAAGGCATACACCTGTCTATATAAGGCCCCAGGGTTGACTGCATGTCAAAGCACAAACCAAGCATGAAGACAAAGGAATTGTCTGTAGACCTCCGAGACAGGATTGTCTCGAGGCACAAGGCTGGGGAAGGTTACAGAAAAATTTCTGCTGCTCTGAAAGTTCCAATGAGCACAGTGGCCTCCATTATCCGTAAGTGGAAGATGTTTAACCACCAGGACTCTTCCTAGAGCTGGTCAGACTAGTCAGGATAGAGGGAAAGATGAATGCAGCAATGTACAGAGACATTCTGAATGAAAACCTGCTTCAGAGTGCTCTTGACCTCAGACTGGGGTGACGGTTCATCTTCCAGCAGAACAATGACCCAAAGCACACTGCTGAAATATCAATGGAGTGGCTTCACAACAACTCGGTGAATGTCCTTGAGTGGCCCAGCCAGAGCCCAGACCTAAATCCTTTATGGGGTCATTATGGGGTATTGTGTGTAGAATGTTGAGGAAATAAATTCATTTAATCCATTTTGGAATAAGGCTGTAACATAATAAAATTTGGAAAAAGTGAAGCGCTATGAAAACTTTCCGGATGCACTGCACCGTGAAGCCCGATATATATATACACACGTTTATGTGTCACCCAACTGTTTTTGAATGTTTAATGCCATCTTGCCACTTCAGTGAAGTTTGTTTATAAACTAATTTGGAGAGGATCATGTGCTTATGATTGACAAAGCTGGTCATTCATTATCCAATTCATGATTCACCAATCAGACGATCCATATTACAGCCATCTTCGTTTTGAAGAATCCCCCCTTCCACCCCTACTCCTCCTCCTTTCCTAGATGGGTGGCACGGTGGCCCAGTGGTTAGCACTGTTGCCTCACAGCAAGAACGTCACTGGTTCTAGTCCTTAGACTAGACACTGGTTTAGCCAGCCGACGTTTCTGTGCCCTTGTTCGCATGGGTTTCCCCTGGTTTCCTCCCACCGCCCAAAAACTTGCAACTTAAGTAAACTTAAGCTCCTAGTAAGTAGTTATCTCTTAAGAGCAATCACTATCTGTTCATTAGCTACTACGGCAGGGGAGGTTCGAGATCTACCTGAGCTCAAACTCCCCTCTCGCCCTGCAACGAGAGGGAGCCCTGGGCTCGAGGATCTTATGAGCTCAGGGCTCTCTCCCGGGACAGCATGCCAAACACGCTTTATAACCAATCATCAACTAAGTGTGAACTCTTGAATATTAAATAGTTTTAGTAGGTTAGTGTAATCACCATTCAGCCAGTTTTGTTTCTGCAAGCTTTATGTTTAATTAAAGTAGCTAATACATGATTACTAATTTCTTTGTTTTAAATCAAGTAGCTATGTAATAATCAGCATAATGTAGATCCAGCCGGTTGTTATTGCAGAATAAAGGCCTTCAGTCTTACACAACAGCTGCTGAGAAACCTGTCAGGCTTTATTCTGTGAGAACGCCTGCCTGGATGTACATTATCCTTACTTAGCATGAAATAAAAAAACAACACTTCTCATGTAGTCATTAATCTTAATACCTACTGTATGTTTCCATCCATGTGCTTTTATGGACAGTTTAATTATAATATTGCATTAGAAATGCTGGAATTAAACACTAAGATGTGCATTAACACAAATGCACTGAATTAAGCCGGATAATTAATAAGAATAACTATGATGGAAACATATATATATATATAATAAAATCCTTAATGCACAAACACCATTTAGCACGTCTCAAATGCTACTTTACTTGATTTGGTTATATTACTCTCTGAAATCAGAAACATTAAGCATCTGAACACAGTTAATGCATTAAATCACGTTTATAGAGGAGATGGTATTTTAAAGTGTGATTATAATGCTAGCATTGCTACAGCTGCTTATTTAAACAGTGAGACTGTACTTAGAAAACCAGAACCATCATGTGCTGGCTTTTCATCAAAAAACATAACAAATGAAATTTACAGTAATCAATCCTCAATGGTAAATGTTAACCAAGTAATATAAGGATATGTGCAGTGTTCATAGCTATATACAGTTGAAGTCAGAATTATTAGCCCTCCTGATTTATTAGACTCTCCTATATATATTCTGTCCTCTATTTCTGTTTAGCGGAGAGATTTTTTCAACACATTTCTAAACATAATAGTTTTAATAACTCATTTCTAATAACTGATTTCTTTTATCTTTATCATGATGACAGCACATAATATTAGACTAGATATTCTTCAGGATACTAGTATTCAGCTTAAAGTGACATTTAAAGGGTTAATTAGGTTAAAGTTAGGGTAATTAGGCAAGTCATTGTATAACAGTGGTTTGTTCTGGAGACAATAGAAAACAAATATAGACTAATAATAATATTATTATTATTATTATTATTATTATTATTATTATATAATATTGACCTTAAAATGGTTTAAAAAAAATTACAAACTGCTTTTATTCTAGCCGAAATAAAACAAATACGACTTTCTCCAGAAGAACAAATATTATAGGAAACACTGTGAGAAATTCCTGAATCTGTTCCACATCATTTGGGAAATAATTGAAAGGAGGGTTAATCATTTTGACTTCAACTGTAGATGTTAACAGTAGTGATGTAAACCAGAGTAAACATGGTGCAAATGCAGAGGATATGATCAGTTATAGGCACAGAGCTGGAGTTCACCCTCCTTTACTCACTAAAGGATGAGGAGTTTACCCGTTTAACGCTGGAGTGGCAGTGGTGTGTGTTAGTTTCAGGATGGCAGTAGCGATGTGTGATTTTAGAAGCCAGTATCGATGCTGAGCGAGCGCCGGGTCACATGTTCAATCTCTCCCGTCACGTACTCATTGAAGGATGTCTGGTACTTCGCCAACATCTTCAGCATCAGCCGCAGATTCAGCCACCACTGTGTCTTGGGCATCCGGTGTCTGCAAGACCAGAGAGACAGCTTATTATTAGTATAACTTTTTTTATTATTCATTCATTCATTTTCCTTCGGCTTAGTCCCTTATTTATCAGAAGTCGCCACAGCGGAATGAACCGCCAACTATTCCAACATATGTTGAGACAATACCGTCTCAGAGGTCTACAGACAATTCCTTTGTCTTCATGCTTGGTTTGTGCTTAGACATGCACTGTCAGCCCTGGGACCTTATATAGACAGGTGTATGCCTTTACAGATCATGTCCAATCAGCTGAGTTTACCACAGGTGATCTCCAATGAAGCTGCTGAAACATCTCAAGAATGATCAGTGGACACAGAATGTACCTGAGCTCAATGTAGAGCTTCACGGCAAAGGCTGTGAATACTGATGTACATGTGATCTTTCAGCTTTCACATTGTCATTATGGGGGATTGTGTGTAGAATGTTGAGGAGGAAATAAATTGATTTAATCCATTTTGGAATAAGGCCGTAACATAATAAAATGTGGAAAAAGTGAAGCGCTATGAATACTTTCCTGATGCACTGTATATATCTATCTATCTATCTATCTATCTATCTATCTATCTATCTATATATATATATATATATATATATATATATATCTATCTATCTATCTATCTATCTATCTATATATATATATAAACACACACAGACAAGAGCAAAAATTAAAATAACAAATAAAAAACAAATATGTTAACAAAACCTATAATAATTTACATATTATACTAACACAACACCAAGTTCATTCATGTGTACAGAAATGTCAACCATAAAATCAATAAATATTAATAAAACCAACAAAACATAAAATCAACCTTAATAATAACAATGTGAAGCAGTATGTATATGAAAACACACCCATAACTACATTATATGCTCTTCATTGATTGTCAGTTCTGTTTGTTGTAGCACTATGGGACATGAGGCTAACGAATAGCGTTTTACTACCTAACTTGACATGCATGTAATACATTTATGTGAACAATAATTGTGTTTTGTGTGTGTGTAATTGTAAGGGTCACTCACTCAAAGTCAGTCTGTTCCTTCAGCTCAGTGACAGGACTGAAGGCCATAACCTTCTTATATAGGCCCACCACACAGGCTGTGTCTGGAGTGTTTGCAAACACACGACCTGATCGACAAACACACACACACACAAATTCATTCCGCCATGTGACAACAACATCTCCCTCCATCTGAATGATTTATAGTAGAGAAAAAAATCTACATCAAAACTAGGGGGAAATTATAAGCCGAAAAAGTTTGCCCAAATAGTATACATTTCAATGTAGTACATGTGTGTCAGTGTTCTGTTGTGTTCCATGTACTTCCCGTCATGTGATTCCTTTGTTCTGTTTTTCCCGCCGTGTTCAGTGTTAATTTATCCCACCTGTGTTCATCCCTGCGTCCTATTAGTTAATCATCATCCCCTTGTATTTATACCCCTCTGTTTGTGTCCTTCGTGGTCCGGTATTGTATTGACTACACCTCGATGTCCTGTCTACCTGTCCTGTCTCATCCAGTGCCTGTATTCCGTAAGTGTTTGTTAATAAATTCGTATTCGTTCAAATCCCGTGCTCCTGTGGCTTCATGATACCCAGCGAGTGCATGACAACGTGTTCCTGCTGCTTGTAATATCGCTACTGTGCTGTCATGGTAAAACGCCGCCTCTCGACTCGTTCACTGTCAATAAAATGTGGTTATTTTATTAGCTTGTGTTTTCAAAATCAGCATAATCTAAATGTTTGAGTTGAATAAAAAAAGTCTTAGAAAATTACTTTTTCTATTATTTTATATAATACAATAATAAATGATTATTACAATTGCAATTGAGTTTTTTGGCATCCATAATCAAATGTAAATTTGGTAACACTTTAGTTTAAGTAACGATTCAGACCATTTACTACTGAATAGTCTGAGAACGGTTTTCCGATTTCCATGCTGCTAACAAAACAAACCAAAAAAAGATGGTCTCCGCCTAAATACCCAATTCAGAATCGATCTTATGACGCGTGAACAGATTTGTTTGATATCGAGTCCTGTCTGTGACGCAGGCAGCTTGTTGCTTGCTGACCCGCGCGTGCATGCAGGATGAAGTCCTGACGGAGAACATTTGAGCTGCTGTGGTGCTCTTCACCTGAACGGCCGTCTCTCCTCTCACAGCAACAGAGGTGAAGAGCACTGATCGTCAAAGATCGTTTCCCTGCGCTCGAGACCACATCTCAGCTTATTAATGATTAACTGCGATCAGTTAAACGGCTTAAAATGTGTCACATTTAACTTTTTTCCTTCCAAACTATTCATGTTTGCTACATGAGGGAAAGAAAATCTGCTAGACACATCAATCATAATTGTGTTAGGCAGAGAAAACACCATGTTTTAGCAAATGCTTTACCAGAACGAGACAAAAATCTGAAAATAAGTATACATAACTGTGGTGAGGGGGCGGGGCCGAGAGCCCTCTGGACTATAAGAGGAGGAACAATGGCAGAGGAAGCTGAGAGAGGTCCAGGCCTGGACAGTTATGTTTTGGTTTAGACGGCAGTCTCCGTGAGAAGCTGCCGTCCCTTTTATTAATGAATATCTTTTTTTTAAGATGCGTCGGTTCTCCGCCTCCTTCTTCCCGGCGGCCAGGTGGACGTAAACTTCATTACAATAACACAATAATAAAACTATACATATAAAATATTGTTATATATCATTAAATAATTGCAAGTATATTAATGTTTAGTTTACATCAATGCAAATATTTCATTTTGAAACCATGTTTAGCTTTACAAATACACGTTTCAGCATTATTACTGATCTGTGTGTGCATTTTCCTTAAAAACCCATTGAGTTGACTCACGATACCATTTATAATCGCATATCGCAATATTTACCTCAATAATCGGAATATGAACATTTTCCCAAAGCGTGCAGCCCTACTACTGACCTATTACCTGCCTATTAATACGATATTAAATGCTTATTAGGATAAATATGATCTTATTTTACATCCCTAATCCTGCCCAATACCTAAACCCAACTACTACCTTACTAACTATTAATAAGCCGCTAATTGGTAGTTTAATGAGCTTAGTTAATGGTTTGTTAATAGCGTGAATTGTACATTAAAATAAAGTGTGACTGTTAAGGTATTGATTTCTAGAAGCTGTTCATTATATTTCTGTTGAGTTTTAAGTCTGTAAAAGTCTCACCTTGTCTGAAGCTGTCGTTCATCTTCTCCGTCAGCCACTGAACGGCTCGGACACCCAGTTTAGTGCCGTAGTTTCTGTCAAAGGGAGTAGGAACTCCACCCTAATAACATGAACAACACAGAGCTGCTGATCTGACTTGAATAATGACACTATTGGATTTTTACACCTGCTGTAATCGCTAAATTTGATTGCATTTTCCTATTCATTTCACTGAAACACAGGCTGTTCAGGCCTGTCACTGGTAAATAAATATGACCGTATAACTCCAGTAGGTGGCGCAAGTCTCTGTTTTAACAATCGAGTCATTGAATCATTCATTCAAGCGACTAGTTCAAAACTGCAGATTCATTTAGAAACAAAACAAATGACTCTTTAATCACTGACTCAAATGAGTTGTTCAAAAAATGATTCATTCAGGAAGGAACCAGTGCTCTGAGATGCACAAATGTTCAGCACTGGCTATCTAAAAAACCAACAAACAAAAAAATCATGTGTCTAAATGTATTTCTGTAGATTTAGTTTGCTGAAATAAAGACAGTTCTATCAGTAATTCAATAATAACATTTGCTGATATTCAGGAAAACGTCACTCTTGCTTGACTGATCTACTGTAAATCATATGCTATAAATACAGTGCTTCCCACACATAGACTTTATTTGGGCGGGCCGCCCAGGTATATTAACGGCTTGCCAGGTATATTTAGAGATACACTTTTTTTTATTATTATTATCATCCTTTTACACTATTTTGTATCCACCTTTAGCCGTTTCGTTCTGTGTGCGCAAGACCTGTCAACACTCCCACAGACAGTCTCACGTGCTCTGCAGACCCACAGAGATGCTTCTTTTTTGGCACTTAAAAAATTCGCCCGGCCCGGGTTTCTACATTTCCTAAACGTCCGGGATTCGGCTTTTGCTTTCTAAAGCTGTCGTTCGTTAATCTTATTCGTTTTTGCATTCACTTTTTACTTAAGCCTACTTTCGCTTGGCTTTGCAGCTGACAGCTTTACTATATACTCTGAGAGGACGAAATGACTGGACTGGCTACAAAATATATGTGCACCATTAGTAATGGTTAATCAATGCATTTGCCTTATTTAAATAATCTACACGTAATCTTGTAATTATGATCATTTTTAGAGATATGCCTTTTACCTGTCATTTATTTCTCATTTGCTGTATATTTTATTATTATTTTATTATTTTAATATTATTTTATTAATTTGATGATGTCAATATATTACATATTTTATACATATCTAAAATGCTTTGGCATTCGAGTTTGCTTTGAACCTGAGAGAGAGAGAGAGAGAGAGAGAGAGAGAGAGAGAGAGAGAGAGAGAGGGAGAGAGGGAGAGGAGCAGATTTGACCTGTCAGTGGTGCATGTGGCTCCTGAATAGCATAAAAGTAAGAGAAATAGTGGATGTTTTTACATTTCTTTAACCCCTTGAAAAGAAACCGTGTATAACAGAGTCATAATAAATACAAATATTGTTAAAAATGTAATTATGTATTGTTTGTCGCATGTAGTTAACTATTTATGTGCTGTGGGTAAATGGTGTGTTTCAATCCGGCTACCACCACAAGTATATTTCAAACCTGTGGGAAGCACTGAAATATTAAAACAAACAACAACAAATGAATATTTTTTGCTTTTATGGCTTGAATTTGAGGCTCATTCTACCTGTATATGACGAGACTTCATCTCATAGTAATGCCTTTTGTTTCTCAAGGAAACAAAAAGAACAACATGCTCAATAATCATCTGTGATATTCATATCTCACTTCTGAAGTTTCATCTCATAAGCTTTTATAAGTAGAAATGATGTCAGTGTGTGTGTGTGTGTGTGTGTGTGTGTGTGTGTGTGTACCTGCTGCAGATGTCCCAGGACATTAACCCTGCAGTCAAACACACCTTTCCCCTCGGCGGAGTAAAGCTTATGGATGAAATCAGTGGTGTAGTGCTCATGACACTTCTCATTCCTGTAAACACACTCACGGTCAGTCACAAGCATAAGAGAGTTAAAACAAACAGTATCACAATCAATGGCCAGGTGTAAACAGGCCCATAATAAGCGGGATAAAGTACATCCAGGTGTTTGTTTTCATCCCAAATGAGGAGAAACAGAATTACCTCAGCACCAGACCTCTCTGAATGTCCTTCTTCATTTTCTCTGTCAAATGCACCACGTTGGTCTAAAAAAGTCAATCAGATTGACAACAAAGTGAAGTTTATTTATAAACTAATTTGGAGAGGATCACGTGCTTGTGATTGACAAAGCTGCTCATGCATTAGCCAATTCATGATTCACCAATCAGACGATTCCTAAGCCACTATAAATACCCTAAGATCCATATCACAGACATCTTCATTTTGAAGAATCCCCCCTTCCACCCCTACTCCTCCTCCTTTCCTAGATGGGTGGCACGGTGGCACAGTGGTTAACACTATTGCCTCACAGCAAGAACGTCACTGGTTTTAATCCTTACCAAGCCAGCCGACGTTTCTGTGTGGAGTTTACACGTTCTCCCCGTGCTCACGTGGGTTTCCGCCGGGTCCCCTGGTTACCTCTCACCACCCAAAAACTTGCAACTTAAGTTAATTGACTAATCCAAATCGGCATCATAGACGTGCTCCTAGTAAGTAGTCATCTCAAGAGCAATCACTATCTGTTCATTAGCTACTACAGCAGGGGAGTTCTCCAGATCTACCTGAGCTCAAACTCCCCTCTCGCCTTGCACACGGGAGGGAGCTCCGGGCTCGAGGATCTATGAGCTCAGACCTCTCTCCTGGGACAGCATGCCAAACAAGCTTTATAACCAATCATCAGCTAAGTGTGAACTCTTGAAATGTTATTTATATACAAGAAAAAAACAGAAGTAGCAGTAAAATAACACAGTAATAAGCATGTGTTCAGTCCTACCGTGAGGTCATGGATGTTGAAAGGATCTTCAAATATGTACGCAGCATCTGCACCGACGGCGATGCTAGTGGTTGTTGCCAGATAACCACAATATCCACCCATAGTCTCCACTACAAACACTCTCCTCTTGGTTCCTGAGGCCGACTGCTTGATCTTATCACAGCTCTGGAGGAAAACACATGCGCATCAGGTCAAAAGTCTTTATTAATAGCTGGTGCACTGACGCATACTGTTGTTTCAAAACCGATTACATTAAAAAGCAGAGAAACACACTGATGTTTTACTTAAATCAAATGCTTTTAGGATTCATTTGATCATTTTTTAAATGGGTTTCGAGCTATTAACCAAACCAACCAGCTACAAGGAGAATCACATCTGATCTGAAGTCTGTGAAAATCAGGCAAAAAGACACAGATGTATTACTGGAGCACTGAGAATGGATCAATCTGTTTTATGACAGAAAAATAAAAACTGTTGGTTGCTGCTATCGAGACAATATACTCAAGTTCATTGCACGTAAATCTGCACATATATACAGTACATTAAAAATAAGCTGAATTCATGCAAACCGATGGATTCAACAAAAGCACACACAACTGACTAACAGCCTCAGAGCTAATAATAAGTTTGTCTTTAAAGGTTGATCAGTTATTGTTAAAAATGTATTTGGGTTTTTGCTTCTGGTATCCAACTGTGGCACTCCATTCTTGGAGCATTCGGAGGAAACCCACATGAACACGGGGAGAACATGCAAACTCCACACAGAAATGCCAACTGGCCCAGCCGGGACTCGAACAAGCAACCTTATTCCTGAGAGGCAACAGTGCTAACCATTGAGCCACCATGTTGCCATTGTATTAGGCAAAATCTTTAGTTGTTAAATGCAAATATAATTTAACAGAATTAGCATTGGTGCATCTCAATTTGGGAAGAATATTCATTCATTCATTCATTTTCTTTTCGGCTTAGTCCCTTTATTAATCTGGGGTTGCCACAGCGGAATGAACCGCCAACTTATCCAGCATATGTTTTATGCAGCGGATGCCCTTCCAGCTGCAACCCATCCCTGGGAAACACCAATATACACTCATTCACACACATACACTACGGACAATTTAGCCTACCCAATTGACCTATACCGCATGTCTTTGGACTTGTGGGGGAAACCGGAGCACCCGGAGGAAACCCACGCCAACACAGGGAGAACATGCAAACTCCACACAGAAACGCCAACTGACCCAGCCAGGACTCAAACAAGCGACCTTATTCCTGAGAGGCAACAGTGCTAACCAATGAGCCACCATGTTGCCATTGTATTAGGCAAAATCTTTAGTTATTAAATGCAAATATAATTTAACAGAATTAGCATTGGTGCATCTCAATTTAGGAGGAATAAAAGTGATGTAACGGGTATAATAATTGTAATAAATTGCAGGTCACCTTTCATGACATTTTTAATGATATAAATTCATTCATTCATTCTCTTTTCGGCTTAGTCCCTTTATTAATCAGGGGTCGCCACAGTGGAATGAACCGCCAACTTATCCAGCATGTGTTTTACGCAGCGGATGCCTATCCAGCTGCAACCCAGTACTGGGAAACACCCATACACACTCATACACTACGGACAATTTAGCTTACCCAATTCACCTATAGCGCATGTCTTTGGACTTGTGGCGGGAAACCGGAGCACCCGGAGGAAACCCACACCAACACGGGGAGAACATGCAAACTCCACACAGAAACGCCAACTGACCCAGCCGAGGCTCAAACAAGCAACCTTATTCCTGAGAGGCAACAGTGCTAACCATTGAGCCACCATGTTGCCATTGTATTAGGCAAAATCTTTAGTTGTTAAATGCAAATATAATTTAACAGAATTAGCATTGGTGCATCTCAATTT
>CAIGQW010041384.1:76608-88426 GCA_903798125.1 Danio choprae
CTTTTATTTTTATGTATTGAATTAATTTCAAATAACAAATAAAACATGTAACAATTTAAGTGTTTTTTATTTTAAAGTTGTTTATTGGATTTTTTATTTGAATTATTCCAATTATTTGAGTATTTTTTTGTAACAAAGAAATGTGTATTTTTGATCACATTTATTTTAAATAAGTTAAAATAAATAAAAACTATAAATCACATTTAATTTATTACAATTATTCCATGCTTCTAGTAGACTTTTATTTGTCTTTTTTAATTTTTTAATTATGCATTTTAAGTTAACTTTAAATAAAAAACTTTCTGTCCCTATACAGTATAAAGCATTTAGATTTTTAATTTAATTTTAAGCATTTAATTTTCACATTTATTTTAAGATTACATTTTAAAATGTGTGTTATTTCGGACAGACAAGCAAATACATGGTTTTTATTTTAAAATCATGTGTCTACATTTTATTTTAAACTAAAGTATACTGTCCTTTAAAATAAAAACTAAACAAAACACTCCTCTTTATTCCAATTATTTATTATTCTCTTTAGCAAACATTTGATTTTCATTCATTCATTTTCTTTTCGGCTTAGTCCAGCATATGCTTTACGCAGCGGATGCCCTTCCAGCTGCAACCCATCACTGGGAAACATACACACTTATTCACACACATACACTACGAACAATTTAGCTTACCCAATTCACCTATACCGCATGTCTTTGGACTTGTGGGGGAAACCGGAGCGCCCGGAGGAAACCCACGCAAACACGGGGAGAACATGCAAACTTCACACAGAAATGCCAACTGACCCAGCCAAGGCTCGAACCAACGACCTTCTTGCTGTGAAGCGACAGCGCTACCCACTGCGCCACCGTGCAGCCAACATTTTATTTTCATTTTCATTTTAGAAAGTGTGTTATTTTGAGCTGGACATTTTACTTTTAACTTCGTAGCACTTTTTAAATTTTAAAATTACACATTTTAAATGTTAATTATTTAAAATAAAAACACACTTAAAACAGAAACTAAATAAAACACTCCTCTTCATTCCAATTATTTATTATTCTCTTTAGCAAACATTTGATTTAAATTTGAGCAAAGTGTGTTATTTTGAGCTGGACATTTTACTTTCAAGTTCGATGCAGATTTACAATTACAGTAGATGGTTTTTACTGTAAAATTACGTACTTTAATTTCATTTTTTTAATAAAAACAAAATAAAACACTCTTAGGGCGTACTCACATTAGGTACAGTTGCCTTGAACTGTGCCGAAGCGCGATTGTCCCCCCTCCCCTCTACCCCGACGGCCTGCACTCACACTGCATTTTTACCTCCCGAGCCGGAGCATGCTTACATCATCGATGATGCGGCTGTTCAGTTTAACAGGAAGAGAAGCGCTCTCCCTCAGCACAGTGGACATTGCTTTAGTTATATTGTTTTAGTCGTTTGGGATGCAGTGACAATCAAATATTTTGCTAAACAGATCCACAACTTTTCACACTCATAAACGATCCTAAAAGTCCTCGTGCTGCAGGTATTCGGAGGTTTGCTGAAGGTGCAGCGAGGGGTTTGTGTCTTTAATAAACTATGACAGTTCGTGTTCATTGAAAAGTAGGAATGATTAATAAATCCATATAAAGCAGTCCCTTAAAAGTGACGTCGCGTCTTCAGTTTTGGGCTCAGGCGCTCTTTGCACTCACACTACAAGCGTACCGTGTCAACGCCCAACCGAACCACGCTCTGGCACATAACTGGGCCAGGGCCAGGGCCGGCCAACTGAACCGCGCCTGAGCATGATTCGGAGCACTCACGCTTGTCAAATGAACACCCGAGCACAGTTCGGATAGCCTAGTGTGAGTGCACCCTGAATTCCCAATATTTAATCCTATTTTTCTTTTAACACTTGAGTTTATAACAACTATTATTTTAATTTGTATGTTTGTGTTTGTATTTTAAGCTTGACGTGTTACTTTCAAGTTTGGAACAGATTTGCAATGATTCGGTAGCATTCGATTGATTTATTTCTATTGTTTTAGACTAAACGATCCCTCAAACTCAATCTGAAGGGACGCTGCATCTCCGGTTAAAACAAATAAATCAACATGGTCATTACTTCTTTTCTTTTTCACCTCAAGATAAAGATGGCGGAAGAAAAGCTCATCTTTTCCACTCGTTCCTCAAACAGTCCTGAGATGAGAAAAGCCGCTCCGCTTCGCTTCAACACTGATTTGATCCTCGTCATGTGACTTCCTGTCGAGGCGAGCAGCAGCAAGCAGCAGCAGCAGCTCTGATTGGCTGATCAAACGCCCACCAAGCAGGCATGCTGGGATATTTTCCACACGGATACTGGAAGTCAAAAAGGGCAAAACGAAACAACAAAAAAGGACATCGTTCCTGCTGGTGCTCAAACTGAAGAGTCGTTTCTGTAAACTCAGGAAGTAGCGGTAAATTTCTTCAAACTACACACACACACACACGTAACACTGTCCTTCACGCACTGACGGACATACTTTATATACACACATTCCTGCAGATCAGCTTAACCTACATCACTAACTACAGTACTGGTCAAAAGCTTGTGAGTAATATGACTTTTCATGTTTTTTTAAATAAATAAAGTCGATTCTGCTCATCAGGACTGCATTTGTTTGACTAAAAATATAGAAAAAAAATGGTAAAATTGCTAAATATTTTTACAATTTAAACCGCTCGTTGTATATTGAATGTAGATTAAAGTTTAATTTATTTCATTGATTCAAAGCTGAATTTTTAGCAATATTACTACTCCCATGGTCATGAGCTTTGGGTCATGACTGAAAGGACAAGATCTCAAATACAAGTGGCTGAAATGAGTTTCCTTCGCAGGGTGGCAGGGCGCACCCTTATAGATAGGGTGAGGAGCTCTGTCACCCGGGAGGAGCTCGGAGTAGAGCCGTTGCTCCTCCACATCGAGAGAAGTCAGCTGAGGTGGCTCAGGCATCTGTTTCGGATGCCTCCTGGACGCCTACCTAGGGAGGTGTTCCAGGCATGTCCCACTGGGAGGAGGCCTTGGGGAAGACCCAGGACACGCTGGAGGGACTACAGCTCTCGGCTGGCCTCTGGAAACCCCCGGTGGAGCTGGAGGAAGTGTCTGAGGAGAGGGAAGTCTGGGGTTCTCTCCTGAGACTGCTGCCTCCGCGACCTGGCCCCGGATAAGCGGTAGAAAATTAATGAATGAATTACTATTCCAGTCTTGAGTCACAAAATCCTTCAGAAATCAGTCTAATATGCTGATTGGATGATCAAGACACTTTATTATTATTATTATTATTATTATTAATATTATTATTATCAGGCACTATGGTAATTTTTTATTTAATTGTTTTAGATTTAGAAATTTTATACTTAAATTCAATTGTTTGCATTAGTATTTATTTAGAATTTCTGCGCCGGGCTGCTTGTTCCTGATGGTGGCGTCTGAACACAAGTGCAGAGGATTCTGACAGACAGAGGAACACATCACATTTTAGATTTGACTTTAATGATAGTAATGTTTCTTGCATACATCTTATAGTATTTATTTAGAATTTCTGCAGTAATTTTGTGGCATCTTTGTGTCATAAATACACATTTTTAAAAATGTCTACATAGTTTTTTAATTAGATATTTAATTAATCTTTTTTTAAAGATGCATACATTTATAATGTAAATAAATATTTGAGTTCAAATTAATACAGTTGTTTTGAACTTTCTTTTTAATAAAAAAATCAGAAAAATTATAATAAAAATTATGAAGCCGGAAAACGTAATTTCAACATTGATAATAATATATAACATACATATATATATAATATTAATCATAACTGATCATAACAGAACAGCAGACTGGAGTAAATTCAGTATTGAATCAAATGAATAAATAATAAATTAATGATATTCATTAACTTTCCTTTGGTTTAGTCCCTTATTTATCAGGGGTCGCCACCACGGAATGAACCGCCAACTATTCCAGCATTTGTTTTACACAGCGAATGTCCTTCCAATCACAACCCAGTACTGGGAAACACCCATACACTCACTCAATCACACACACACTCATACACTACGGCCAATTTAGTTCAATTCCCCTATAGCGCATGTGTTTGGACTGTGGGGGAAACCGGAGCATCCGGAGGAAACCCAGGCCAACACGGGGAGAACATGCAAACTCCACACAGAAACGCCAACTGACCCAGACGGGACTCAAACCAGCGACCTTCTTGCTGTGAGGCCACAGTGCTAACCACTGAGCCACCCCAAAATCAATGATATGAAAACCTGAATTGGTCACTTGAATTGTAAATATGATCAAATATAATCAAATAATTGCAGCCTTGGTGAGCAAAACCACTTCTTAACAACACAACAAAAAATGGCCTGATCCCACTCTTTACCAGTAGTCTAACTAACTAGCTAGCTAACTAACGGTCTGTGGTTTTGAGTTGCCTTGTTTTGTCTTGAACACTTGAGCGCTAATACTCCATTAGTTTGTTTGTTGGTTGGTTTGGTTTGGTGTTCCTCCAGCTCCTAATAATAAAAATAAAAGCGGCGCTTCATTTAAGCTACATCATCATCATCTCTTCAGTGGAGTCTGCCTGAGATGCTCAGAGAGGTGCATTATGGGTAGTGGGATTATTGCGGTGTGTTTTTCACCAGGATGACGGAGCGCCGGGCTGCTTGTTCCTGATGGTGGCGTCTGAACACTCCGCATCTGACGTGTCGCAGTCTGAGTCTCCGAAGTGCAGAGGATTCTGACAGACAGAGGAACACATCACATTTTAGATTTGACTTTAATGATGGTAATGTTTCTTGCATAGATCTTGCATAATTTTCTAGTAATGGTTCATTTAAAGGTGCAGTAGGTGATCTGACAAAATGCTAACTGTTAGCATAATAGTTTTGAAACACAGTCCCTCCTCTGCAGTCCAAAGCCACGCCTCCTAAAAATATATATACATATACATATACACACACATATATATATAACATGTATAAACATTTTTAACTGATGTACTTGATTATGTACTCTAAATATTTCACATTTGCATTGTGATTAATTGTATTTATTTTAATTATTATTTATTATTAAGTAAAATTCAGCAGATTTTTAGAAAATAACTTTAAACATGTTATACAGCTAAAGTATGTACTTCTTCCAAATGTCCATTTACTCTGACTGATATCTTCTCTTTATCTGAAGGGATGGTCATAAACACGTGTGTGTGTGTTTCTGACCTCATAGCTGTGCTCGTCCGTGCACAGTTTTCCCAGTGAGATCTGGGTCTTGACGCGGCGGACGGCGCACTCTTTATCGGACAGGCCGTCAGACTGCGTGGAGATGTCGATGGGTATTTCTGGAGTGTGTGACAGCAGCTCGTCCAGATGCTCCTCCTGGCTGCCGCTCAGCTGCTCCAGCGGGCCACTGTGGGAATGATCGCTGGTGTTTCCCTCCTCGCCATCAGACACAGACAGATTCTCCGAGCTGAAGGTGGAGTACGACTGGAAGCTGCTCATGCAGCGGTGAGGCCTGCGCACACACAATAATACATCAAACATTCATGTCTGTAGAAATGTCAAAATTAGTTTCCTTTTAACACGTTTTTGAACACTTTAAAAAACTATTCTTATTAATGTTTCTAGTCATCTCATCTTGCATCAATCAAACTGACTAAAACATTAAGTTAAACTTTGTATAACTGTCACACACTCGCTGGGTTGGAACGAAACACGGATTTATTTATAAACACTTACGAGGTACAGGCACTGGATGAGACAGGAAACGTAGACAGGACATCGAGGTTGACAATACAGCGGAACATAGACAATACATCGGGCATATACAATACAATACCGGACCATGAAGGACACAAACAGAAGGGTATAAATACACAGGTATGATGATTAACTAAGGAGACACAGGGGATGAACACAGGCGAAACTAATGGACACTGACGATGGCGGGAAACAGAACAAAGGGAGCACATGATAACAACAAAAGCACATGGACACGACAGAACACTGACAATAACTTAAAAAAATAGCTAAATAAGTTAAAGCAACAAAAATATTTGTTGTCTTGACTTTTTGTTATTATTTTTTAGTGCATTAGTTTTCCCTGCAAGCATTTTATTTAATTTTTTTATAAAAGTTGGCAGTCATTGCAACAATTTTTGACAAGTTTACTAGGAATATTCAACCGTTCGATATGACCTCCATGGTTCTATACGTATATGGTTAACTAGGCAAGTAATTTGGCTTTAATTCTTGCCACAAATATATTTTGAGGTTGCATAGATACAATTTCAAGTGCATAAACTGTCGCAATTTCGAGCCCTGTATATTCATTCATTCATTTATTTTATTTTCGGCTTAGTCCCTTTATTAATCTGGGGTCGCCACAGCGGAATGAACCACCAACTTATCCAGCATATGTTTTAAGCAGCGGATGCCGTTCCAGCTGCAACCCATCACTGGGAAACATCCATACACACTCATTTACACACATACACTACAGTCAATTTAGCTTACCCAATTCACCTATAGCGCATGTCTTTGGACTTGTGGGGGAAACCGGAGCACCCGGAGGAAACCCACTTCTTGCTGTGAGGCGATTGTGCTACCCACTGCGCCACCGCATCGCCCCTATATATATATATATATATATATATATATGCACAACAGTTCTGTCTGGTTCTTGAATCTGATTGGCTGATAGCCGCACAATATTTTGCAAATAACAGCACTCGTCCAGCCTCTTAACCCTTCACGCTATGACAAATATTGCTGCTATTGGACAACACAATGTACTTTTTTAGTTGAAAATGCTGATGTTTAGATTGCAACTACGCAGTTTATTTATAAGGATCGTGCCTATTTTAAATGTTTATAATTTCTGAGAGACCTTTGCGGACAACAGCCTGTCTTGGAGCAGAGTGTCAGAGTGTTAAAATGTCAGCAAAATCACCTGTTTTGTCATCACTTGAGACATTACGCTAGAGAATCACTCAAACACTAGCTCTACAGTGACGTTTGTGAATGAGCAACAGTTTCTGCTGTTCTGACGTCAGCTGCAGATGTGTATGAACGGCGGAAGAAAGTAGTTCCTCTTACAAAAAAGTTTTTGAGACTCTCTGTTTGATTTTCTTTTTTATACACACGATTGTGCCGTCGAACTGTTGTATAAACGCAATATCACACGAGTAGCGGTGAAATATGGCTGTATATCGGCACTGGGGGGACACTAATCGCACTGCTACTCTTGTGATATTGCTCATACATAATTATTGTTTATTGATGATAAAAGACTGACCTCTGTCTGCGTGGAAACTCCACCTCACTGTCCACTTCACCTTCCTCTTCCTCAGACGACTCGTCTCCTGTCTGACCAGACACACACACACACACACACACACACACACAACAAATTTAATGACCGGTGAGAACAATACATATTTTTAGAAAGTAAAAAATAGTTTTAATAGAAACTGATATTTTTTTCTCAACATCTCAACCATGTGCTTGCGCTGTACCTTTCTCAGAGGTCTGAGCGTGTGCAGAAGAGCCGGTTTTTCCTCTTTGTCCTCCCCCTCAGCCGTGGGCTCCAGACTTCTCTTGTTGGCGGGGGGTGTCCCATCGCTGGTGCTCAGCAGAGAGTAATGCGGGAGCTGTGGGTGACTGGGGGTCGCCAGGGTCTGCTGGCAGTGCTTGCACCCGGGGAACGGATGCGCCTGGCAGCAGGGGCACAGCGGCACGGGCCCCGGCGGGATTGAAGACCTGCGGAGGCGAGAGTCTGCGTCCACTGCGGTGGAAATGAGGTCGGGGCTGGAGCCGGAGAGCCTACGCTGAAGGTGGTCCGTCTGGGGGCTGCGCAGGGCGGCGGCCGGGCCGAAGTAGCGCAGGTTATTAGCGCAGGTGGCCACCGCATTCTCTCGGGTCTGCATTGAGAGAGTGGCATTATTACAGTAGCTCAGGAGAATTATTACAGAAGCTCTGTTTTCATTTTATTATAATATTATTATTTTAAATATTTGTGTTATTCGCATGGTTACTTATCAAATTAACAGCGGAATGAACCGCCAACTTATCCAGCATATGTTTTACGCAGCGGATGCCCTTCCAGCTGCAACCCATCTCTGGGAAACATCCATACACACCCATTCACACTCATACACTACGGACAATTTAGCTTACCTAATTCACCTGTACCGCATGTCTTTGGACTTGTGGGGGAAACCGGAGCACCCGGAGGAAACCCACGCCAACAAGGGGAGAACATGCAAACTTCACACAGAAACGCCAACTGACCCAGCCGAGGCTCGAACCAGCGACCTTCTTGCTGTGAGGCGAACGTGCTACCCACTGCGCCACCGTGAGGCCCGTCTTTATTATTATTATTATTATTATTTGCCCTTTATTACAAAAGCCATTTTGATACACATTTTGCATTAAAATTATTATTTATTATCATACAAATTTAATCTGAATTCTTAGTGATTTTTACTTTCATATTTGTATGATTATTATTTTATTAGTTGGGTTAGTGGTGAGTTTTATTTTTTTTTAAACAAAAGTTGAAACAAATTAACTAATAAAATAATTTCATGATTAACAAAAAACTGTTAATGCAGGTAAACAAATTAAATATTATTTTTATTACTTTTTAAAATAATAATTGCAACTATTCCTACAAAATTATTACTTGAGTTTATTTCTTATTTTATTAAATTAATCTTTATTTATTACAGAAGCTCTCTGTTTTTATTTCAATATTATTATTTTAAATATTTGTATTATTCATATGATTACTTATCAAATATTCATTATATATTTTTTTAATTATTTACTTTTCATGTTAAAATTGTTTAATTATTATTTTTATTATTATTAATTTATTTGCCCATTATTACGAAAGCCATTTTAAAACACATTTTGCATTAAAATTATTATTTATTATCATACAAATTGTATCTGAATTCTTTGTGATTTTTAGTTTAATATTTGTATGATTATTATTTTATTAATTGGGAGAGTGGGAAGGCTATTTTTTTATTAGTATGATTCAAATGTTCATTTTTTTATTATTCACTCTTTATGTTAATATTGCTATTATTTATGGTTATTATTATTATTATTATTATTATTATTATTATCAGCCATTTTATGTAAATAACTAGATTATTCTGTTATTATTATTATTATTATTATTATCAGCCATTTTATATAAATAACTAGATTATTCTGTTATTATTATTATTATTATTATTTATTTATTTATTTATTGTCCTGTATTACAAAAGCCATTTTAATACACATTTTGCATTAAAATTATTATTTATTGTGACACAAATTCATACCATTATTAATAATATTGCTATCATATTATCATACTATCATCATACAAACAGAAAAATCTATCTGAGCTAATAAAAGAGCTTGTGACAAGAAAAATATTTAGTACACAAAGTTTTGGACATTTGGGAATATTCTGCTTTAATACCATGGATAAAAAGTTTAGCTCTTTCTCCCAAACTGGTCAACCAAAGAACACTTCCATAAACAACGATACAGAGCTCCTATCTCTTTATCACATTATGATTTGTCAGGTTTTAATTCCTCATCAATAATTCCTGCACTGACCTTGGCGAGGGGAGGTTCTGGTGGAGGAAGAGCATGGTTTTGAAGGTAGTTTTGCTCCTGTAGAGGCTGCTGTTCCTCTGCTGGGCCTGAATTGGGCTTCAGTGCTCCTGGGAATTCATTGTGGCTTCCCTTGCTGTTTGCCCTGCGGTGGCGTGGTTTACTACGGTACCGGGTCTTTCCAGGCGGTGTGGACACTTTTGGGCTTCCAGACAGAGGAGACGGGGCCGGAAGAGGCTCGACACTGGGAATCCCATCAGAGCGAAGCAGATCGGGTCTGAAGGAGATCACATTCACCGGTTAATGAGCTCAGGAATAATTCATGATGGATATGGTGTCGTTCGGATCGGTATCGCGGACTTTAAATACCAATTATTCAACCATGTTTCCAAACACGTGGAAAATGTTTAAGAAAATGGTAGCTGTTTGTCATAAAGTGCTTTTAAACTAACATCGGCTAAAATTAGCATAATTGTTACAGTATTAATTAAGCTTCATTATTTTGACTTACTAAAATTATAGTTTATTGCACATGTTAACTCAAATCGTTTCTGTTTTTAAAACATAATAACAAAATGACAATAAGGAAAGGGCAATGAAATGTCTATAACATAAAGAGACCTTTTTGTATAATTTAACAACTTATAATAATGATAATTTAACTTCTTTGCATATTAAAATGTCTCTGATGAATGTTAATGGTCAAGGGACAGGTAACAAATAAAATATAAACACTTTCTAATAATCTTAATAATAACAACAATAATAATAACAATAATAATAATAATACAATTATTTATTTATATAAATATATATTAATTATTGTTACTATTCACATGATCTTTTTTTACTTGCCATACATTATTATTTTTTTATTGATTACTGTTACTATTCACATTATTTATTATTTGCAATGCATTGTTACTTTATTTTAATTAATTTGTAATTATTAGCTTTCAACTTTAAATGCACTTCTTCAATATAAGTATAAATGTTTATTCTAAAATTTATTATAATAATTTTTTTAAATATATAAAAAATATCATTAAAATAAATTGTAACAATTCTTGTTTTTAAATTACTATTATTATTATTATTATTATTATTATTATTATTATTATTTCAAGTCATTTTTAAAGAGTTCATTTGATTATTTTGTTTGTCTATTTATTATTTTTTAAATGAATTATTCATGAGCTTTTTTTATATTATTATATACAATTTTTAACTTATTTTAAATTAATTTTTATATATTATATAAAAATATTTTAATACCACATTAAAATATGTTAATCAAATATTACATTTATTCAAATATTTAAAAATATTTTTATGTAATATACAATATTATTAACCTTTCTGGATTTATTACTAATCCATAACTTATTATATACTCAAAAAATTGTCTATTTTTTATTAATTACGTATTAACTTTTTATTATTATAACTCTTTTTATTATTTATTTTGAATGACTGTTTATATATTATATACATAACACATAAGGTTTTTAAATAACATTAAAATATGTTAAACATTACAATATTTGTTATTTGTATATGCAACATAAAATATTATTAACCTTTTGGAATTTATTACTAATTCTCTTATATAATCAAAAAATAAGCTATTTTAAAAAAATAATTATGTATTAGCTTGTATTATTAAAACTGTTTTATATTCTTTATTTTGACTGACTGTTTATACATTATATAAAAACATTTTAAATAACATAAAATTTTATGTTATTAAGTTATAATTTATGTTAATTAAACATTGCAATTATGCAATATAGAAACATTATTAACCTTTAAAAAAAGTCATTACTAATTCTTAATTTTGTGTACTAAAAAAACAATTGCAGTTCCCACATGATCCTCCAGGGGTCAGAAACCTGTTTGTTAATCCCTGCCATACACAAGTAAATACCTAATAAACATAAACAGCACATGCGTTTGTGTCTTCGTGGATACAAGGTTCATACAAATCTTTACTACTAAACTTTTCTAGAACTTTCAAGTACATTTTCATGACCTAATGTTTTATGTAATGTCTACGTATATGTGGTAAATAATAATAAAATCAATGCAAGTTCGAATTTATTACTGTACATCATAAAACGCCCAACAATCTATATAGTTTAAACTCATTTTAATATCTATGTAATACAATGCACG
>CAIGQW010041384.1:88436-101693 GCA_903798125.1 Danio choprae
TGCACAGCACTAATAATGTGAGAGTAATGTTTTTGGCCAAGGGCAGAAAGGAAGTAAAGACAACTAACCTAAAGTATGCAGACTAATTTCCATGACTTGTCCAAAACTATGTGTGTTTTTCTGTTTTTCAAATGACTGCATGAACCCTGCGGATTTCTCACCTCTTAGGCTGCTGCGTCCCAGGCTTATGGTTCATGCTGCTCTTCTTCTTTATCAGCTTTTCGACAGCATTGGGCCGCACAATGGGCCTAACCAAGTGGCGTTTGTACGTTCCTGGATACTTCTTCTCCACGGCCTGCTCCCTCCTGCAGAAAACACATGCAAATCTGTCAGACCGGAGGCAGACGTGCAGATGTGTGTACGATCTGACGGGTTGATCTCATTTAGTGAAAATATGGGTCATTAATATTCTGGAGAGTCAAGATAATCTTAAAGCAGGTTAGATTTAATGAGAGTTTGAGAGAGATGTCTGCATTCGGGCACTGACAGGTCAGAGTTCAGACTCATTACAGCAATTTCATGCTAATAAACGAACAGATTCAAGAGAGAGAGAGACATACAACTTGACATGCATGTTCATAATTGCATATTATAATACAACTACTATACAATATATACTTCATCTGTATTGTACATTCACTAAAAGCAACACAGGCTCAATGGAAATGTGTCCCTCAGCCTAAATTTTTGTGAAACCCCAAATAAAGTTGTTCAACATACATTTGACGGCAGTTTAGAGGTAAATGAACACTAGGGGGCAGTATGTTGACAACAACGTTTGTTCCTTTCACACTAATGATATGTACAGGGACATATTATCAATAAATAAAGGATTATTTTCGTGTAGTTCTTTGCATAACAATAAATGATTAGCACAAAATAACTTAACGCTGTCTATGATTTGTAATATATTAGGTTTTTGTCACCTATCTATCTCTATATGGACAACTTTTCTGGTGTGGTCAGTTTGCTCGGTAGCTCAAATTGTACAGTGTTGTGCTGCAGAGCACTCTGGTTCGAGTATAGAAAAGCACGCTTCCACAAAAGAGATACAACAATTTAAAATCAAGGTAAAACTATATGGTTACTGTCACAGCCCCAGTCACTATTCACAGTCACCACCCACTACACACCGCACACAATCACCAGAATACTGATCACGTACACCTGCACACGTGATCACACTCACCTGCTCCAGCCATCAGCCACGCACTACATAAGCTCACCTCACTCATTCACTCACCGGCTGGAATCAACGTTTGATGGTCACCTCTACACAGCGCTCATCCTTCTTATCCTGCGTCCTCATCTGTCCTTCAAGGAAACCTCAAGTCCGACTCCTGTCATCAGCCTGCTCGCTACATTAAGGGAAGTGACTTTCAGTATCCTCAACGAACTGTATATTGTCTTCCCCTTCCGCACTCAGTGCGCTGCGCTCACCAGTGTTTTGTCCTCACCTTCCGCACGTAGTGCGTTGATACACCACTGTGTAAATAAACAGCACAAATTCTAACTACCTGTCCTCTCTTCCTTGTGTGACAATGACAGTTACAGAGCACTTTTCTCTCCTGTTTGCTTTTGAAAACACTATTGGTTGGGTTTAAAGACGGGTTTAGCTCAGTGGTTCGCTAGCTGATCTGTACAACAAGCGCCATCATCCTCTGGACATGTACAAGAACAACGTAAGTCAGAAATAAACAACAAAACATACCCCAAGTAACATATTTCAGATTCGCTAAATTTTAGAAAGCGCCCTCTAGTGGATTTGTCATCTGAAACGTGCAACGACACAAACCCTAAGCAACGTATTTTACATGTGGCAAAAATGTAGGCTGAGGTATGCATTTCCAATGAGCCTGGCCTGGGTGAAAAAGAACTCAGTGCAGTATGGTATGCCTAAATTTAACACACACACAACCTTTCAATTAGAGAAATATGAACAAACTGGAAGCAATATCAGCAGTGATTTTTCACGTCTTAATATTTGACTCAATATTAAGGAAGGGGACTCCAAAAAAGAACCAGTTTCTTGATTTTGAACTGAGAATCAGTGAGTCAGTTTTTAAGTTGAATAGTTTGTCATTGTGAAACACAAAACTATTTCTTTTGTGAGAGCTCCAAGGTGCATTTAACCTTTTTTGTGCTGTTGGGGATGTTTTCATCCACTCTGGGGTAATTTTGAGGCTTAATTTGGTCACAACCTTCTCTGTGTTTCAGCAAATGGAATGACAAATCTTATTTTGACACATATTTTGGGAAAATGCTTTGAAAATTTTCAAAAACTCAATAAACAATAAACTCTGGGTAAATTGACTACCCTTTCATTATGTTGGTGGCTGTTTTTGCCCCATTGACTTCCATTATAACAGCATTTTTTGATTGCAAAGTTACAAAATTGCAAAGAAACAAATGTTACCTCTTCCCAACAGGGAGAACAAGCAAAAGTCCAGAATGCATGATTATATGCTGTCATGGCTTTTCAATCAAAAAATGTCATTATAATGGAAGTCAATGGGGCAAAAATACGACGAAAGGGTCAATTTGAACAGAACACAAGAGATAGCATAAATAATACGAATAGCTCATAATACAAATACAAAACACAGTACTTAATAAATACAGAGTTAATATAGTTCATAATAAATAATTCAATGTTTATAACAATACAATACAATATATCTAAATATTTTTAAAAAGACTGAAATGATCATACAAATATGGACAAACTTAATCGTGTGATTTTGTTTACTTTTATTAAATTTAAATAGGGGAACACGGTGGCTCAGTGGTTAGCACTGTGGCCTCACAGCAAGAAAGTCTCTGAATCGAGTCCCGGCTGGGTCAGTTGGCGTTCCTGTGTGGAGTTTGCATGTTCTCCCAGTGTTGGCGTGGGTTTCCTCCGGGTGCTCTGGTTTCCCCCACAGTCCAAACACATGCCCTATAGGTGAATTGAATAAACTAAATTGGCCGTAGTGTATGAGTGTGTACGGATGTTTCCCAGTACTGGGTTGCAGCTGGAAGGGCATCCGCTGTGTAAAACATTTGCTGGATAAGTTGGCGGTTCATTCCGCTGTGGCGACCCCTGATAAATAAAGGGACTAAGCCGAAGGAAAATGAATGAATGAATAAATTTAAATGACACTTTTTAACTCAAAAGTTGTTTTTTTGACCCTAGGGCCTCACGGTGGCACAGTGAGTAGCACGATCGCCTCACAGCAAGAAGGTCGCTGGTTCGAGCCTCGGCTGGGTCAGTTGGCATTTCTGTGTGGAGTTTGTATGTTCTCCCCGTGTTGCCGTGGGTTTCCTCCGGGTGCTCCAGTTTCCCCCACAAGTCCAAAGACATGCAGTATAGGTGAATTGGGTAAGCTAAATTGTCCATAGTGTATGTGTGTGAATGAATGAATGAGTGTGTGTATGAATGAGTATGAATGTTTCCCAGTGATGGGTTGCAGCTGGAAGGCCATATGCTGCGTAAAACATATGCTGGATAAGTTGGCGGTTCATTCCGCTGTGGCGACCCCAGATTAATAAAGGCGAAAAGAAAATGAATGAATGAATATTTTTTTGACCCAACGCTGGATTAAAACAACACAGTATTTTCAGAGTGAATGTAATGATATAGTAAAAATAATCATTAATAAACATGATTGTTTCTTGTTTATTGTGTGACAACGGGATTTTTGCTGTATTTAATTTCTTCCACTTAACTGATGAAACAATTATGAATGATTAAATTCAGAGACTTTTATATTGGAAGTATATAAATTGGAATATTATATTGGATTTTTTATTTATTTTTAAAAAAATGTATGAATTAACATGATTTAGTCAGATGTCCTTAAGTGAACATTGGGATTTATGAGCTATATTGGTGCATATATAAAGAAAACATTATGCAATATGATTGTCCCTTGTGTTTGTTTAGTGAAAACACACCTTATTTTTTAGCACGAAACATCTACTTACTGCAATGAATAATTGAAAAGCTTGAGGAACTCACTTGAGCAGCTCTTTCTCGCGCACCTCCAGCTGCAGCATGATAGCGCTGAGCTCCATGTACAGATTATTGGCCCGCTCCAGTTTCCTCTCATAGTGCTCTCGGATGTCCAGAGCGTGTCTGAAGCACACAGAGGCAGTGAGAATGGAGAAACACACACAGCAGGAGCTCTTACTGTCAAAGTTTATTTATAAAGCACAGGTATGAGTTCAATAAAATCACTAGAATAATAAAAATAAATTAATATTATGAAATGGCATACAAAAAATTTATAAATACAATAATAAATACATTTAAATGAATATACACCTGAGCTCGTCTCTTCTGCGGCGGATCAGCTCCTCGTCCAGCCGATGGATGCATGTGCCTTCACTCTTGATCTTCTCGAAATGTTTCTTCACCTCGTCTCGCCACTCCGTCTGTCACAGATTATGATTTTGTTGATCATTTAATTAGCCAAGAAGTTGTATGAGAAGCAGAGCAATAGGCTGTTATCACAAAATAAACCCAAGTCAGTGACTGTATATGGCCTGTTGTTCGTCCATACTAGAAACTGAGATGATGGCTAATATAATGTTGAACCAGACAAACAATGAAAACTAGTCTTTGGGGTAATTTGGGTACCTTTACGTCCTTGGGGAATGTTGATTAATGTACACTGTCCCTTGTTGAGAAACATTACTACTTCTATTTTTAATAATCAAATCAAAACCAAAGAACAACACTAAAACAAAAAAGGGGCTTGAGCAATAGTATAACAACATAATACATTTTAAATACAAAACATTCAGTAACTGTAGTAAAGCTAAAATGAAGTACAAATATTAGATGTAAAAATGAAAGGAAACAGCTTAGCAACTAACTGAAAATATCTTAAAGTGAAAATACACCAGGCGACACGGTGGCTTAGTGGGTAGCACAATCGCCTCACAGCAAGAGGGTCGCTGGTTCGAGTCCCGGCTGGGTCAGTTGGCATTTCTGTGTGGAGTTTGCATGTTCTCCCCGTGTTGGTGTGGGTTTCCTCCGGGTGCTCCGGTCTCCCCCACAGTCCAAACACATGCGCTATAGGGAAATTGAATGAATTAAATTGGCCGTAGTGTATGAGTGTGTGTGAATGTGAGAGTGTGTCTGTGTTTCCCAGTACTGGGTTGCAGCTGGAAGGGTATCCGCTGTGTAAAACATATGCTGGATAAGTTGGCGGTTCATTCCACTGTGGCGACCCTTGATGAATAAAGTGACTAAGCCGAAGAAAAATGAATGAATGAAAATACACCAGATAAATATTAAAAACAATAAAAGAATAATAATAAAATATCAGAAATATATATATTCAAAATGTCGCTCATAGCCCCATAGACCATCATTTAAAGCAGTGTTTCTCAACCACGTTCCTGGAGGACCACCAGCACTGCATGTTTTGGATGTCTGTCACACCCATTACAGGTCTTTCAGTCTCTGCTAATGAGCTGATGATCTGAATCAGGTGTGTTTGGTTAAGCAGACATGTTAATTGTGCAGTGCTGGTGGTCCTCCAGGAACGTGGTTGAGAAACACTGATTTAAAGGAATCACTAAAATAGTCTAAAAATTCCAAAAGCTCCTTAATGGTTTTGTTACCAATTTTGAATTGACTCTAAGAGTCGTTTGCTGATGAATCACATGACTCGTTTGTGTTCTTCTGACCTGACATTTGAAGTAGGTCTCCTGTGGCGTCCCGAGCACATCAGCGGAGGCGATATCCAAATGCAGGAGGATCTGCCTGAAAGACGGACGGTTTCTAGGTTTACCTTGCCTACAGGAAAAATGAAATAGCATTGGTTGTTTGAGTAATTGGTAATATTCTTTCAGAGAACACTCAGGAACAGGGGTGCAAACTTTCCGGGGTGAAAAAAAAAAGACAAACTAAACTACCCCTAGTTATATATAGTTGAAGTCAGAATTATTAGCCCTCCTGAATTATTAGCCCCCCTGTATATTCTTTTCCCCAATTTCTGTTTAACGGAAAGAAGATTTTTTCATTTCTAAACATAATAGTTTTATTAACTCATCTCTAATAACTGATGTCTTTTCTCTTTGCTATGATGACAGCACATAATATTAGACTAGATCTTTTTCAAGATACTAGTATTCTAAAGTGACAAGATACAGCTTAAAGTGACATTTAAAGGTTAATTAGGTTAAAGTTAGGGTAATTAGGTAAGTCATTGTATAACTGGTTTGTTCTGTAGAAAAAATATACAGGGGGCTAATAATTCAGGAGGGCTAATAATTCTGACTTCAACTGTATATACAGTAGCACAGATGAATGGATAGACGCGGAGTCTCACCAGGCCTGCTTCATGAGGATCTTGAAGCCGTCTGGACAGGTGGACGGCACGGGCAGATGAAGACTGTTACTGCCCACACCCCAGATAATAGCAGATGAGTCCACATCCTTATAGGGGATCTCACCGGTCAGCAACTCCCATAACACCACACCAAATGACCTGCAAAAACGCACGCACACACACACACAAACACGCACAAATAAACATTTATAGCTTATACTATTACAAGTTGTCCCATAATCAGAGTTCATACACAAATCCATGAAAAGTCAGTACCTTCGGGTAAACTTTCATGACCTAACGTTTCATGTGATGTCTACGTATACATGCCATGTCAAAATTCCATGACTTTTCCAGGTTTTCATTCTAATGCATTCTGGAATCTGGACACTTAAATCTCATTGAATGACGGTGCATTAATCCACACTCACCAGATGTCTACTTTCTCAGACACAGGCTCATTCCGGATCACTTCAGGAGCCATCCAGGCCACCGTACCCGCAAACGACATCTTGGTGCTCTTATCACTGAGCTCTTTAGATGTGCCGAAATCCGAGATCTTCACACTGTCATTTTGAGTGACCAGCACACTGCAAAAGAAAACAAGGCCATTTATAATGCTGAGAATAATTTGTACATGTACAGTATGTTTACTAGGGTCATACCAGTACATATTTTAATAATAAAAAAAATGCTAAGGTTTTGTTTGGTTTGGTATGCCTGTGTACCAAACAAATGCATTGGAATTAGTAAAATTAGGGTATTTAAGCATCAAAAATGACTTAGAAAAACACATTACTGGTGTGCATCTTGAGGCAAAAACAATGACACTGAAAGTTATTTTTAGTAAGGACAGCTTCAACTTGTATAATCCAGAACTAGCCTTACACCGTGTCCTAACAACACATGATGTAGCACTGTGACATACGATAAAAGCTATCCTTTCCATGTTAAAACGAGTTTTTGTTCTAATCAACTGCGACAATGCTTTCTATTTCCGTAACGTCGCAGCACAACAACAGAATAAACTACTATGACAAAGATCACCTCAGGTTCAGATTATGTGCTTTATTCAGTGCAGTGCAGTGGCTGGTATTTAAATGTTTCTGTCATGTCGCATTGCTTCTGGTGCAGACAGACAAATTGCTTGTTGCTGGAATCTTGTCATGTCATGTGTTGTTAGGACACGGTGTTAGGCTGTATTAAAAAGGTATTTTAGAATGAAAAAGCTCCATACATATATTGTCATGAATTAATTTCACCCTCAATTCATTTATTTTCTTAAGCATGTGCAATTATCTTGATAAATGTGACCTTCTTTAGTTGAAAAATATAATTATTCTTCAAACTAAATTAGTATAACAAAAACACAATTCCTCTGCTTCTCTGAATTGATGTCATTGATTTTGAAATGGTTGAATTTATTTACAGTATTCAAAGAAAGTTCATTATAAGTAGGCCCACGAAGAATCTGTGCGTGCAGTAATCCACAGATTTTTGAGCCCATCGATCATTTTATTAATTTACTTATGCAGATTTGTGTGTATGTAAGTCTGTATGTATGCATGTATCTATATGTTTCAGTTTGTCTATTAATTTAAGTAATAATAATGAATAATGTCTAGATGATTTACGTACAATACAGTTTGTAAGGTCATTTTCTGTTTACTGGATGCATTATATGAGACTTCGTTTACCAAACAAGTGGTTGTAATTGGAATTGAAGTGTAAACCTTAAATAACCTGTTATTTTTTAATTTCATGTATTAAGTTTTTAGTTACTGTACTCTCAAAGTCATTCCGTATGAATCTGGAAAGCACAAAATTCTTCGATTCCCATCCAACCTGATAGAGCTCGAGAGGTACTGCAAAGAGGAATGGGCAAAAATTCCCAAAGACAGGTGTGCCAAGCTTGTGGCATCATATTCAAAAAGACTTGAGGCTTTGCCGTGTGAAAGCGAAACAAAAAGCAACACCGTAACATAAAAAAACTAAGCAACATAACAAAGCAATCGATCTATAGGTGTGAAAGCACCCTTACTTTGGTGACTTGAGGTCTCTGTGGATGATCTTGTGAAGGTGCAGGTAGTTCATGCCGCTGGCGATCCCCGAAGCCCAGTCCACCAGCAGGCAGGGTGTGATCTTCCGCCCGGCCCGGAGAACCTCATACAGCTGCCCTTGTGCACAATACTCCATGATGATGCAGTAACACGGGGCCTGCGTGCACACACCCCTAAAAACAACACACACAACACACTCCACAGTCAAAGATAATGCCACATCATATTTTGGGTTTTAGTTTAGTTCTGTAGATAATCAAGAAGAAATATTAAGGAAGCTAATAATATTGACTTTAGCATTGACTTCTTTATATTTATTCATTTTTTTATTCCAGCCAAACTAAAATAAATAAGACAGAAAAAAAAACTATAATAGGAAATACTGTGCAAATCTGTATTACTTGGGAAATATTCGAAGAATAACTAACATAAAATCACAGTAGGTCATCATTTTGGCTTCAACTGTACATGTTTTAAAGAGCATTTCTAAATTAAGTCAGATAATACTTGCTCCAATATAAAAGACATGTGCATAAACTATAATGCATACTTATGCATTGAGGTGTATAAACTCTGATCAATAGCTCAGATGATTAGTTCAGTTATTCAATAACGTGTGAATTTGGTTAGCAAAATAAGAACATTTTACCCAGTTTCATCGAATTTGGGTATAACTTAGACACATTTTTCATCAGCTAATAAGAAATTGTATAATTTATTTACCTTCGCAGACAGAATTATTATTTTTTACTTCATTGAATTAGTGATAAATCTCCATCACTTAAAGATTGGAACAAGAAAACTGCATTTATTTCAAAGTTTGGATTATTTGGAACCTAGTCTTTGCCCTATCATATTGAAATGAATATTGTAACTGTATTTATATCATCAGGAAAATGTTTTATTTGGGGTTGTCCTGTTTTATATATAATCAGATTTTTTAACCCATGTTTTTTCCATTTTTTCTTTTTGTGTCTTTTAAAGATGTATTGTTACATCTGTATTATTGTGTGAATTTCATAATATAATAGACATAATTATATATAAACAAAGAACATCCTTTGATCTGAATCCAGCGGCAGAACTGAAAACCGCAACGCTCCGCTCCTCCTGCAGGTGGTGTGCAGTGAGCAGAGACACTGTGACCTACTTGAAGCTGATGATGTTGGGGTGCTTGAGTTTGCGGAGGTGTTTGATATCCGTCTCCTTCTGCTCACGGACTTTCTTGATGGCGACCTCTTCAGAGCGAAACTTCCCGAGAAACACAGCGCCCTGAGCTCCGCTTCCCAACCACTGCAGCTCCGAGATCTCCTCAAACGGCACCTCCCACATCTCTACTGACCAATCACAACACACACAACAGCGCATGATTAAAACCACAGCAAAGACCTACAAATGACTCGAACAGAAAGTGCTGTTTTCCACTGCACTGCTTTTCTATATATGTGCACATCTTCTGCATTATATGCTTTTTTTAAGGGGAACCTATTTTGCCCCTTTTTACAAGATGTAAAATAAATCTCTGATGTCCATAGAGTGTGTATGTAAAGTTTCAGCTCAAAATGCCATACAAATAATGTTTTATAACTCTTTGAAACAGCCTCTTTTAGGCTTTGATCCTAATTGGGGCGCTTCAGTGACTATCGCTTTAAATTCAAATGAGATTGTGCTCTTTTCAAAAATAGGGCGGAGCTACACAGAAGATTTCAAACTCTAATGGCGAATGAGGGAGAGATGGTCACTAATAGGCGGGGCTTTCCCCTTCTGATGACACGTACAAAGAGAGAATGTCAATCGAAGTGTTTCTGCAGACTGTTTATATCAAGTCTGATTATAATAAATAGAATTAATGTATTTTTATCATTAGAGGCTGAATATATTCACACACTGCTGACACACAACTGTGCTTAAACCCCTTATAAAAGTGATTTTTGCATAATAGGTCCCCTTTAAAGATGCATCTAAATTATAAGACTATAATAAAATGAAATTATATTTAAACATTAGAACATCTGTAATTTACTATAATTATATTATTGTAAATGATTTTAGGTAAATATTTTGGGTATATTAGTTCTACTAATTGGGTACTAAATGCTTAGTAAATTATTACAGAACAAAAGACGGTGCAAATGAATCACTAATGAAATTAAGCAAAATCAGACAGATTAAACTGGTTTGAAAATTAATATTAGAAATTAAAGCTCCAAGTCAAATTGCTTCACTTTTTTGTTTAATTTATTATGTTATGATTAACTAAATATTAGAAATAAGATTTAATGCAGTTGATGTTGTTTATTTTTTTTTATCTGTTGTGTTTTTTCCCCCTATTATCATTATTATATATACACACATTACGGTTGTCACGATACTGGAATTCGGTACCAATCGATACTGAAATTTAAAAACGTCCATTGCCCGCTAACATTTGTGCCCTGTTGAGCACGTTCCTAAACAGCGCTGATTTGCCATTGTGCTCAACAGAAATGACTATGATTGGCTGTGAAGGTCATCAGTTCACCAAACTCACTGTTGTTTACGGAGTGTAACATCAGATACAGAGACACTGGAGCGTTTTAAAGCCGTGATTTGTCAGCGGATCGCTCGTATGTCAGCTTATAAACAAACCAGTTGATCGACATGAAGAATCAGCTCAATATGAAGTGCAATATAAATAAAGATAACCCGACTTCATTTTGTAATTCATAATTCATCTGGCACTTCCCAGCCTCTACTAACCTTGCTGTTGAAGCTTATACTCTGTTGAATACGTCTTCCCAATGATATTCCACACAGGCCTCAAGCACCCAAATAGTCCCTCAAGGAACCCTCCGCTGCCCGTTCCAGCTCTGTGAAAGTGCAGTTTAATATCGTCGTGTGGATGATGGTGCGTGTCGTCTCCACTATGCTCCACAGGACAGCCGTTCTCCTCGTTTTTCTCCTCTCCACCACTTCCGCATCCACCCTGACCGCAGGATCCAGGCGTTTCAGCATCCTCCTGCTCCTGTAGCTGTAAAACGCTGTTTTCGAAGTGTCCTTGTTCGCGCGTTGAGTCCTCACTAAGTGCTGTGCATGGAGGACTGGTGCCGCCCGGCTCCTCATCTCGAACCGGCAGCTGTAAATGATGGAGTGGCATGGGCAGCGTGGTTGGAGGAGCGAGATCCGTGATGATCTGTGGTGGTGGAGGAGGTGGTGGAGGAGGCAGGAGCGCTTGAGGAGAGATGTTATTGTTGGGTTTCTTCATCGAATCTCCGACGACTGTGAGTTTGAGCTCTTCCTTCAGTTTGCCCACCAGCAGGCTGGGACAGGACGTCCAGGACAGCACCTCCGGGGAGCTTCCCATGGTGCTGTGCGTGTGCATGGGCAGACGTCCTCCTCAGCGGACCAAAATCAGCCAGCAGGCTTTATGGATGACTTCCGATGGGGTTTATGACTGTTGGAAGAACACAGAGAGAAGCTTGTTAGATATTTCCAGTGGTGGAAAAAGCACTGAAAAAATAAAACATACTCAAGTAAAAGTACCATTAGTTGACCAAAAATGTAGTGTGAGTAAAGGTATCTGCTGTAAATATTACTCAAAGTATGAGTAAAAGGTAGCCCTTTTAAAAATACTCAACAGTAGTAAGTAGTAGGTTCATTTTCTTTTTGGCTTAGCCCCTTTATTAATCTGGGGTCACCACAGCAGAATGAACCGCCAACTTATCCAGCATATGTTTTACGCAGTGGATGCCCTTCCAGCTGCAACCCAGTACTGGGAAAGACCAATACACTCTCATTCACACACATACGCTATGGACAATTTAGCTTACCCAATTCACCTATAGCGCATGTCTTTGGACTTGTGAGGGAAACCGGAGCACCCGGAGGAAACCCACGCCAACATGGGGAGAACATGCAAACTCCACACAGAAATGCTAACTGGCCCAGCCGAGACTCAAACCAGTGACCTTCTTGCTGTGAGGCGACAGTGCTAACCACTGAGCCACCGTGCCGCTGCCTTTAGATTATTATCAATGTTGAAAACAGTTTTTACTGCAATTTACATTTTGGAAACAATGATACATTATTTTTTGATACTCTGATTTAAACTTATCCAAAGCAGCTTACAAATGAGGATAAAAGAAGCACTTTAAAGCAGCAACATACAGATGCCTTGACAAGTTGTTTAAACAAACAAGCAAGACAAATCGACAAATAAGGAATAAACTAGTGGTGTGACAGATCACGGTTGATCAGTGATTCGTACGTATCACAACCCACAGTTCGGAACACACGTGACCCCCGGATTAATAAATATTTTTTTTACTTGAAGATTAATCCTAAATGTGTAACGATCGCAGAGAGACCGCCTCTCGTGTCATTCAAATCACATGTATGAAAGCATTTAGGCTTTCCTGTAAACTATAATGATGACGGAAGAAGTTGTGGTGGGTTATTTGGGATGTGGTGGGTTTCCTATGTTAAAGGTGTTTTCTGTCACTACTGGTTTAGCCTGCATTAATGCATTCAGTGTAAGCTGCACGATTAATCATTAAAAGATCAGGATCTCAACACCCACGCAACATAAATTATATATGATCAAATCTGTGTTTGAAAAGCGCAAAAATCTAGAAAGAGATTGAGTCTTTAGTCTTTTGAGTTAGTTATGAAGTTACAAGCAGTCAAATAACACAGAAGTACTGGGATAAAAGTTTATAATTGAGATAAAACCACTGATGTTTCTGGTAAAGATTAAAATCACCGTCATGTGCTCAAAGATGAAAGTTGTAGGCAGCAGTTACATTATTCAACCAAAAGGTGACGACAAACAGCCATCAAAAATATGCCACTGAATAATTCTTCAAAAATGACACATCCAGCAATGAAACATGAAG
>CAIGQW010041384.1:145155-160241 GCA_903798125.1 Danio choprae
TGAACTATCCCATTATACTACACAAAACCCAAACTCAATAGTCTGTTCTGTTCTGTATGTTTAAGATGTGGGTCACACTTTACAATAAGGTTTCATTAGTTAATGTATTTACTAGCATGGACTACTAATGAACAGTGCTTATAATCATAGTTCAACATTTACTAATGCATTATTAACATCCACATTCATGCTTGTTAACATTAATCCACCGCGAGTTAACATGAACTGAACAACTGTGCTTTTTCCATTTACTAACGTTAACTAACATGAATAAATACCGTAATAAATGTATTGTTCATTGTTTGCTCATGTTAGTAAATGGATTAACTAATACAACCTTATTGTGAAGTGTTACCAAGATGTGTTTATATCTCCTGTGTACTTGTGATGTGCTCGATCGCTTTGTTCCAGCCGGAACATCTGCACTTGCTGCACCATCGAGCTGCTGGGACAAGTCACATTCTTGGCAGAGAAACAAATACTGCATCAAACTAGGGGCCTCTGTGTTCAATGGCCTATTTAGACGCCAGAGCTGCAGATTATACACATAATATACGTGGAGAAATAAATACACGACTGACAAACAGCGACGAGTCTCACCGACGGATATTCAAACCGATACGCACGTTAAATCCGTTACAATCTACAATATCATAAAACACGAATAACGAGTAGAAATGCATATTAAGTCGTTCACAATTCTCCAAAATGTTATTTAAAACACAAATTGGTGTTGGTAAAGCAGTGGAGATATTTGTGTATCACCTCAGCGGTATCATCAGCCGCTCTCGTCAAAACAACACATAAACAAAACCAATTAAACGCGTTAGTTTGTCGGCGTCAATCACGCGAGCACTTATCAGCGTTCACAAGCAAGAAATGTGAATTTACATGTGAAGGAAACGACCGAAATCCTACCGTTTCACTCGGCTGCTCTCCGCTTGACTGTCCTCAGATCTAATCCCGATGGTTTAATGCGAGTCTCGTGAGCGCGCACGTCACTTCCGCGTGCTCTGACCTGTGCACCTGCACCAGCGATGGGATAAAAATAGACCAGAGCGCGTTCTCATTCATAGCGAGTCGCGTGCTCGAGGATGCTGAATGTTTTTTTAAGCCTTAAACCTGTTTTTTTATCATTTGTTATTATTTGCAACTAAATTTGAAAAGGGATTTGTCGTATTATTATTATTATTATTATTATTATTATTATTATTATTATGTACTCTTTCATTTTATTATTGTATGCTACTCCTTTTCTGTTATTGCCCTTGTATGTTAACTGCTATACAAACTGCAAAAAAAATAAAAAATAAATAAAAAAAGGATGCTGATGTTCCCGATCACAAATGCGCGTGATTGTGAGGAACATCTGACAGACTGCGCGCATCTGCGTTATTATCCCTTATTGCGTTCACTTATCATAGATTTATTAATTTGTTTACTCTGGTTATTGTGCTCACTGCACATGTACTACTACACACTTGTCTTATTGTGTATTGTGTGCATTGCACGTATGTGATTGTATATCATTATACATTATAAACTCCAATTCATTTGAGTGAACCGGTTCTTTCGAACAGTTCGTTTCAGAGAACCGGTTCAAAGAACAGCGTGTATGAATCTTTTAGGTCATCACGTTATCCCTGCGTAGACAACGTTTAATTGTTAAATGTTTAATTTGATGATAATTTTTTCCGTTTTCCACGTGCTTCTCTAAAACAGGGTTGCCATTTTGATCTTCAAAGTATACATATTAAAAACTAAATTGCAGAATATTTGACTTGAATATATGAAAATTGTTATAAAAACATATATTCAAACGTCTGTTAAACTCTTAAATTAAAATAAATCTCTTAAAATGTGTTTAATGATATTTTTTATTTCATGCCACATTGAACAACTAAGTGTACATTTTTTTTATTTTCAAAGATATTTATGTATTTTAAATTAATTTGCATCCAATACTTGCACAGTATGTGGTGTAAAACATACAAACTACTAGAGTTTCATTCATTCATTCAATCATTCATTCATTCATTCATTCATTTTCCTTCGGCTTAGTCCCTTTATTAATCTGGGGTCGCCACAGCGGAATGAACCACCAACTTATCCAGCATATGTTTTACACAGCGGATGCCCTTCCAGCTGCAACCGAATACTGGGAAACACCCATACACACTCACATTCACACACACACACACACTCATACACTACAATTATAATTACAACATTTAAAATGTACATTTATTATATATGACATTCACCTGCTGATCATTTGCAAATCATAATGTAATGTATGTAAATAAGTAGTAAAATAAAATATTAATAAACATTCTGATGGTAAATGAACAATAATAAAAACACACCCATTTTTTATTATTATATATTATGCTATAATTGTTTATACTATATCTTGTTTATTATATTTAAACACTGAACAGAGCTTGCACGTATATTAAACTAAATAGTTAAAAATACAGTATTTAACATGCTAATAAACAACTAAATTCAACCATTTTTTTACGTGTTATATATTGCTATATAAAACCTACATTAGCGTTAAAGCACTATGGATTACTTGCAATATTTTTGTTATTCGGCAACGAACAGATTATCCCCCCCCCTCCAAAAAAAAAATCTAAATCCAGTTCTTCTCATTGAGAATCGGACAAGTGAACCGATTCAGTCCGATTCATTAAAGCATCGTTCAGAGCGGATTTTGTGAAATTTAACAAATCCTTTGAAAAGATCCGACTCATAAGAACGATTCTTCAGCGAATCGAACATTGAATTTCTTGCGTACTGCATTGCATAGATTAGAAGTTGATTGATTGGCGTAAAGGTTGTGAGGTGTGTGCGTGTGCGCGTGTGCTTTCACAGCCGCAGGGCGTGGAACCGATACCGCCGCGAGTGAAACTGTCCCGAGAGAAACTGCCTGCCTGACTGAAGCTTTTCACACACCTACTGATCCTGCTGGAGAGAAACACTGAGCCTTACAGATGTGGCTATTAGTATCGATTATAATATCGATATGACCTCTAATATTACTAAAATGAAAGCGATGTTTTATGAAAAATAACTAATGTCTTTCTGTGACAGTCTGTTTGTAGGAGTGGCCTGCGTGTGTTAGCCAATCAAAAACACTCTCCATCTGTCATTCACTGATTTACTTACATCGGATTGGTCGACACGCTTTTGAAGGGCGGGTTATTTTCTAAGGGCGAAATAAGAACTGTAAACAAATAACAAGTAAATAAATAATAAGCAAATACAATATATATATTGAAGAAAAATGTAAGTGAATAAATAAATAAAACGTAAACACAATATATATTGTAGAAAAATGTAAATGAACAAAGTAAGCTAAGTGACTGACTCACTTTCAGTCTGCACAATAAATGTCTGCAGTATAGTACAATATGAAGCTTTAGGTATGTTTTTCTGTATAACTTTGACACTTTTTGAAGACGTAATTAAAATATGCAAAATAGGCACGACAAACCCATCGTACTACACATTAAAAATACTGCAATGTAAAATTACACCCGTTTATTACAGTAGATTACACCAATTCATTCATTATTCATTACTTTTTTATTCGGTTGTCTAAATGTTTATAAACGCACGTTACAGATGTGGCTTTTAGTACCCTGTAATATCGATATGACCTCTAATATTACTAAAATGAGCGCGATGTTTTATAAAAAAATAACTAATGTACTTCTGTGACCGTCTGTTTGTAGGCGTGGCCTGCGCGTGTTAGCCAATCAAAAACATTCTCGGTCTGTCATTCACTGATTTGCTGACATCGTATTGATCGACACGCTTTTGAAGGGCGGGTGTTTCTTAAAGGGCGAATTTAAAATGTTAATGATAGTTAGGGAGCCGCACGGTGGCGCAGTGGGTAGCACAATCGCCTCAAAGCAAGAAGGTCGCTGGTTCGAGCCCTGGCTGGGTCAGTTGGCGTTTGTATGTTCTCCCCGTGTTCACGTGGGTTTCCTCCGGGTGCTCCGGTTTCCCCCACAGTCCAAAGACATGCGGTACAGGTGAATTGGGTAAGCTAAATTGTCTGTAGTGAATGATTGTGTATGGATGTTTCCCAGTGATGGGTTGCAGCTGGAAGGGCATCCGCTCCGTAAAACATATGCTGGATAAGTTGGCGGTTCATTCCACTGTGGTGATTAATAAAGGGACTAAGCTGAAAAGAGAATGAATGAATATAGTTAGAGAAGTAGAAGTAGACAAAGTAAGCTAAGTGACTGATTCATAATCCTATGAATAACTTTCTGTCTGCACAATAAATATTGGCAGTCTCGGACAATAATGAAGCTAATTCAGGTTAGACAACATTTTTCTGGATAACTGTATTTGAAGATGTAATTAAATGTTGCAAAACGGCACACGACAAACCCATCGAACCACGCATTAAAAATACCGCAATGTACAAATCACACCAGTTTATTACAGTGGATTACAGCAATTCAGTCATTATTTATCATTCATCATCATTACTTCATTCAGTTGTCTTGTCTACATGTTTATAAATGCAGATGTTCAAGTCACAAACCTGAATCTAACTCGCACTGAATTGAGTCTTATTTTGAGGACACTTCTTTGGTTTAAATATTTAAGGCATTGTATAATTGCTTGTGGAAAGCAGGCGAATATATGATGTGTTTTCATGCTGACATCCTACAATGCACTGCCGTGTGATCCTCCATCTGGCTTTGCACCAATGAATAAATAAGTGCTTAAATGTAAAATAATTTTCCACTTTCCACTTTATTTGTCTTGCATTATTCTGTCTTTTAATAAATAACAATAAATAAGGCTCAGAGTTTACTGTTTAATGCTTAAATATGTAATATGCATACAGTATACACTTACCGGCCACTTTATTGGGTACACCTTACTAGTACCGGGTTGGACCCCCTTTTGCCTTCAGAACTGTCTTAATCCTTCGTGGCATACACAGCAAAAACTGGGGGGTTGAAATTTCGATGTTAAATCTTTCTGAGTTGATTTCAACTCTCAAAATGTAATTTTAACACATATAATGTAGAATCGTGTCAAGTGTTGGAGCCGTTTAAAAGAGTTGATTATCAGAGTTGCTTTAACTCCTACGAGGAGTTATGATGATACTCCGCCCGAGCACTCAGCCCCCCACACATTTCAAGTTAGTCTGTCTCTGAGAGAAATCGTTAACAGCATGGTGTAGTTTTTTGGCGGTAAGTACATTTTAAGCTATAATATTTATTCAATCATGATGTATGTATAACAGTTGTTTTAACACTTTTTGGGAGTCAATATAAACCACTCTACCTTTAGTGTTATATTTTTATGTATATGTATAATGTTAATTTAACTCCAGAAAGTGTGGAGCTGTATAAACTCATAAGAAGTGTTGAAATAAACTCTGAGAGTTAATTCAACACTCGTCTTTTTGCTGTGTAGAGTCAACAAGCAATTCCACCACCAGCCTGAACCGTTGATTCCACCACCAAATTCTGACCCTACCATCCGAATGTGGCAGCAGAAATCGAGACTCATCAGACCAGGCAACGTTTTTCTATTGTCCAATTTTGGTGAGCCTGTGCCAATTGTAGCCTCAGTTTCCTGAGTCACTGGATATTTCCTCTTTTTGGACCATTCTCTGTAAACCCTAGAGATGGTTGTGCGTGAAAATCCCAGTAGATCAGCAGTTTCTGAAATACTCAGACCAGCCCGTCTGACACCAACAACCATGCTCCGTTCAAAGTCACTTAAATCACCTTTCTTCCCCATTCTGATGCTCTGTTTGACCTGCAGCAGATCGTCTTGAGCATGTCTACATGCCTAAATGCATTGAGTTGCTGCCATGTGATTGGCTGATTAGAAATTTGCGTTAACGAGCAGTTGGACAGGTGTACCTAATAAAGTGGCCGGTGAGTGTATTTAGTTATTTGGTAAATAGCTGTGTAATAAGTGGAATAATGTACAGCAAACGAATCATTATTACACAATGAAAAAAAATAATGCATCAATGACTAACCTGCTCTGCAATATTTCTAGCATAAAACATAAATGTCTATTGATATGTACAAACTAAATGCTTGATATTTGGTACCTGCATTTATATTTTAAAGGAGACCTATTATGCAAAAATCACTTTTATAAGGGGTTTAAACACAGTTTTGCGTGAATATAACTAGCTTCTAATGATAAAAATGAATTGATTACATTTTTATAATCACCCTTGTCTGCAGAATCACTTTGATTGACATTCTCGCTTTGTATGTGTCATCAGAGGGGGAAAGCCCCGCCCACTAGTGCCCATCTCTCCCTCATTAGGACATCAGTCTTGTTTTTAAATCTGCCACTATGCTAACTCATATGCATTTGTAGCTCCGCCCTCTTTTGAAAAGAGCACAATCTCATTTGAATTTAAAGCGACAGTCACCAAAACGCCAAAATTAGGATCAAAGCCTAAAAGGGTCAGTTTCAGAGAGTTAGAAAACATTATTTGTATGGTCATTTGAGCTGAAACGTCTTACACACACACACACACACACACACACACACACACACACACACACACAAGTGACATATTTTACATCTTGTTGGGCATTGGGTCCTCACATAATAGGTCCTCTTTAAATGCTAAACAGTCAAATTCAAGTTCATATTGACCCAGATAATGAAACGTCCAATAAATACACTATAAAACATACTCAAAGTATCCTGTGTGAAGCTAATTGTATGGCTTATGGATTGTACAGAAACCTTCATGAACGTGAGAGTTTTTGTTGTCTAGCGTTTTTTTGTTAAAGGGGTCATGAACCGAGAAAGCAAAATTCCCTTAATCTTTTCACATATTAGAGCTCAGTACTATAAAAACATCCTATAGGATTGAGAAATACAGTTTGTGGTTCCTCTGAAATTAGTGTATATTGAAGGCTGTGCGACAAAACAAGAGCTTCTGGAATTTTCTGCTCTATGATGTACAACCCCTAATCAGAAAAGGTTGGGACATTATGGAAAAGGCAACAAAAAAAAAGAAAGTAGTGATTTCTAAATTTACTTTGACTTGTGTTTCATTGCAGACAATACAACAACCATTATTTAATATCTTCCTCATGATTTCTATTGGGTTTTTTTCTCCAAAATAAACACATTACAATTTTGGTTCTTGCAACACATTTCATAAAGAGCTGGGACAGTAAAGCATTTATCACTTTGTATTGTTGCCATTCCTTTTCACAACATTTAAAAGACGTCTAGGGACTGAAAACTCCAAGTGATGAAGTGTTTCAGGTGTAATTTTGTCCCATTCTTCAAGCAAACAAGTCTTAAGGTGGGCAACGGTATTGTCACATTTTGACCTTCAAAATGCACCACACATTCTCTATTGGAGACAGGTCGGGACTGCAGGCAGGCCAGTCAAGTACCTGTATTCCATCACTTGTTCAGTGTTGCCAGATATAGCGGACTTTTTTTCAGCCCAAAAGCTGTCCAAAACCTGCCCAATTGCACAAAAAACACCCAAAATATTAGATTAATATTATATTTTATTTATTTAAATCGAAATTAACCTAGTTAATTAAACTGTCAAATTGTTTTAACCATACAGCAACCAACACCAGCAGTCAAAGAACCACAACATAACCGGATCACATCGAAACACTACCTATTAGATCAGGAGTGCCCAAACTCAGTCCTGGAGGGCCGGTGTCCTGCATATTTTAGTTCCAACCCCAATTAAACACACCTGAAGCAGCTAATCAAGCTCTTTCTAGGCATACTGGAAACTTCCAGACAGGTGTGGTGAAGGAAGTTGGAGCTAAACTATGCAGGACACCGGCCCTCCAGGACCGAGTTTGGGCACCCTTGTATTAGAGTATGTTTTACTTTTGAAATGGGGTATAAATTTGTCCCATTTGGCATTTTAAATTCCTTTTAGCATAATAAGGAGCTGCTTGTTAATCAGACAACGTTTCTGTTTGTTCTTGCTGTCAATTGCGAAAAAATGAACGATTAAACTGTCATAATAAACCGCTGTGAGTTTATGATTCGTGATGCACGCGAAGTGGAGTCAGATTTGTCCTGGGAGTCCGATTTTGATACAATTTTCCTTCACCTCCTCTTGCGGGTGGGCCCACGCGGTTTGCGCTATGCACTGGTCCCTACTAACTGAATGGAGCAGGAGCACACCGTTTTGTTTTGTTAAATAAGTTGCATATAAAATTTACGTTTCAAAACTGCCCAAATTTTGTCAACCCGTCTATGCAAACTTTTACCCACACAATCAAGTTTAAAACCGCCCAATATGGCAACACTGCACTTGTTTCAAATCACATCATTATTTAACCAAATTACCTGATTACTAGCCTTAAACCGCTCCTGTCACAACTTTTTTTGGAGTGTGACGCAGGTCTGAATGACAGGAATGGATGTATATTCACAAATGAAATGAAGTTGACCAGACAAAACATGAAATACTTTGTGTTCATATTGTCTGCAATGAAATACAAGTCAAAGTACATTTGGAAATCACTACTTTCTTTTTTACTTGCGTTTTCCATACTGACCCAACTTTTTCTGATTGTGGGTTGTAATAGTGTGTATAACCTCCACCTCCACAGAAGATTGACCCCTACTCCTACTCCCCTTCCTGTTTATCCTTTGTAATATTCAAAAATGCTATCCAATCAGAGCAGTAGGAGTTTACAATTGGCCACGCCCACTCAAACAGCACAGAAAAGTCAACTGCTTCTAATGTTTTTCCAACGCAAGACTCTTGACAAGTAGCCTTAGGGAACAGTAGAAAATAAAAAAACTGAGGTAGTTTATGACCCCTTTAAAGGCACCATCATTAATGGCATTAAACTGAACTGCAATATGTATGAGCATCTAAAAAACATGTTTGGTAACAGTCATTATTTTTCATGCATTTCTATTTGTGGCACAAAACTGACTCTTTTTAAAGACACACACAGGAGTGCATAGTGTTATGTAGTGTGTGTGTGTGTGTGTTCTACTGAGGGTCAGAAGTATGTTTTGTGATGATGTGCTATTTGCCGTAGAGCGTCTCGTTGATACGAACACACACACGCGACGCTGCTCACTTCTCGCCACTGGAGCGGCTGATGAGACGACAGCGAGCTCTCGACCTGCAGCAAAAACAAAGACAGCTTCAATTGTAATGTATGCTTGATTCTGATTGGCTGATGAGCATCGTCAGGCGTGCCGTTATTTTCAGATAAACGCACAGATAAAGTAGTTCCGGCAGGTTTTGAGCACATTGCAGCTCCATATCACTACGCTGAATGATTTGAGTTATTTCACAATCAAAAATTGCATCAAAACACAACAGAAGGCTTTGAGTAAGATGTGGAAGAAACTAGTGCTACACACAGGAGCAGTTTGAGGACAAAAACCTGACAAATGTCTGAAATACAACATCTGAACAGTGGCTGCAGCTGTGGAGACCAGGGGAGAAGCAGAATAACTCACTCCTGGCTGTTGAATTATTAGAAAATAATGCAAACCTGATATAATACAGGCACATTGGGTTATCATATTAGAATCAGAATGAGCTTTATTCTGAAGTTATTATATTTATTATTTATGTATAATGTTGGGGCGACACAGTGGCTCAGTACTTTCTATGTTTACCAATGCTACATGAAAGAGCCTTATCAGAGGATGTGGTATTTTTTACTCACCATGTGGTTGAGATCTGCCATCAGCGGTGTGTTTTTGTCACAATGAAGTGTGAGGATGCTGGTCTCCACCCAGGCATTATCAGTGTTTCTGCTGTCATCTACATAACCCTTGTATACCTGCGCAGAGAAGAAACACATCCTGATGAGCAGCATGCATTTTTACTGTATGCACATTTGTACTTGTAATACAAAAAAAGTACACTTTACATCACTAAATCAAGCATGTAATGAACGTAAACAGGCATACTTAAACATAAGACACTCAAAAGTTGTTCCTATTTATCACATAAAAGGGTAACACTTTAGTTTAGGTCACAATTAATGCTATTAACTACTGGCTCAATGTCAGGTTCTGTTGTGTTCCATGTGCTTTTGTTGTCGTCATGTGCTTCCTTTGTTCTGTTTCCCGCCGTTTTCAGTGTTCATTCATTCCACCTGTGTCTCACCCCTGTGTATAATCTGTCCCATTAGCCCTCATGTATTTATACCCCTCTGTTTGGTTCAGTCCTTGTCCGGTATTGTAGTGTCTATGCCCGGTGTATTGTCCATGCTGTCGTCACCCCATGTCCTCCCAGAGTTTCCTGTATCTTCCAGTGCCTGTGTTTGTAGTAAGTGTTTGTTAATAAATTCGTGTTCGTTTAATCCCGTGTTCACGTACCTTCATGTCCCTCAACCCGAGTGTAGATATGATCTGCCTATTATTAAGATATTAACTGTTCATTAGTAGTTTTAAAGTATGGTCTTGTTCTGCATCCCTAATCCTGCTCAAAACCTAAACCCAACTACTACCTTAACTATTAATAAACAGCTCATTAGTAGGTTATTAAGCTTGTAGTGTTAGTTAATGGTTTGTTAATACTGTGAGTTGTGACCTAAGCTATAATTAAACTAATCATTAACACATTTGAAGTATACTGACAATCAGTATGACATGTAGTTCCCGTTTTAAGCCCAATATCAAATTCCTTGACTTTCACTGACTAAAGCTGAATTATCATGGCATCTTATAACAACAGCAACAAAAAACATCAGCTTCGCATTATATATAAAATGGTTTAAGAATGATTATCAATTTGCACGACTTGCAAAACAACAATTGATCATTTACCTCAAATGAGGTAATGTGAAACGCTCCCTCTCCCATATTTGATAGCTTGATTGTAGTTTGGCTACCTTTACATTTAGCTTTTCTTTTGGTACTTTTAACACCCGGGCTTCATTTATTCATTAATTATCAGAGGTCGCCACAGCAGAATGCCAACTATTCCGGAATATATTTTACGCAGCGGATGCACTTCCAGCCACAACCCAGTACTGGGAAACACCCATACACACTCATTCACACACACACTCATACACTACGGTCAATTTAGCTTATTCAATTCACCTATAGCGCATGTGTTTGGACTTGTGGAGGAAACCGGAGCACCCGGAGGAAACCCACGCCAACACAGGGAGAACATGCAAACTCCACACAGAAATGCCAACTGACCCAGCCGGGACTCAAACCAGCGACCTTCTTGCTGTGAGGCCACAGTGCTAACCACTGATCCACCGTGCCGCCCACAACCAGTCCTTAAAGTGGTAATTTTGAAGTCAAAGCTCTTCAAATTGATGTTATCCTCACATATTTGACAGTTAATATGTACAATATGGTGACCGAATTTGACTTGAGGTATTGCCGAAGATAAGCTAAATACTTTATAGATAAAAAATAAAAAATACTTTATTTAAAAAAAAAAGACATTTTGATAAATGAAAACAAAAATTTAAAGCAACAAACAAACATCCCTGATATTCCATGACCTGTTGGAAACCTGTATATTTGTTTTTCCATACGGTAGGCCTTAGTTAAATTGGGGTATTTAATCGGATTTAATCAAGAATAGAGAAAGATATTACTGGTGCATCTTGATTTAAAACAAGGCCACTGACTTATTTTTAGATACATCACAGCAGGTTAGACATCTCAAGCATTAGTCTAGGACTAGCTTTAAGTCTTGTCTCTGAAACTGAGGAGTACTGTAATATTATGAGGGAAAAAATGAATAGGCCAGTGACGATGGCGGTGGTGACGACATGGAGACAGATTAGATCTAAGCGCAAGAAGTTTAATAGTTCTCAGCAAACAAATCCAAATCACCAGGCTAAATCGTAGTCGGTTAAGCATGCAAGTTTCAGTAAGTCCACCAAGGCAGTCAAAGCAAAATCAGTAATCCAAAAATCAGTGGTCAACAAAAACAGGCGCAAAGGTCATAGGAGAAAGGCCGAACAAAAAAGTGAGAAAACACTCGGTAAGGCAGCAGATACTGGCAATACTTCGCACTGAGTGTTTGGTGTGGCCAGGTTAATATGCCCACCAAACAGGAAGTAACCAACGAAGAACTGGCAGTCAGTCTGCTGGCTGGATGAGTGGTTATCAGTCCTGTTTGTTACAAGGCCACTCAATCCAAAGTGTAAAATCAACTACAAGACAAGTCTGCTTAGAAAATATAAGTATACATATAATATCAATGAACAAGACAAAATATACTAAAACTAGTCAAGTGAATTTAGGAATGATTGTGGGAGTATCATAACTAAAAACCTTAATATATGAAATAAAAAGTAGTACCTTTTTAACTTTTATTTAATGTTTACAATGCAAATCCAATTTAGATCCACTTTATTTGTTAAACAAAGCAAGTCTCTCATATAACATCTCTACTAAAAGACAGAAAATATTATTTTACACACTGTATTGTAAATAAATCACATGAATATTTTCATTTTAGTTATTAATCAATCAACTTAATAAATATAAATGTACAAACATTTACACAAGTAAATAAACAGAATCAATGATGGGCTAAAAATCTGCGGATTTCTGCGCATGCAGATTCCGTGTGGGCCTACTCATAGCACACTGGAAGATTTTTATAAGTAAAGGATGACTTGCCTCATAGAAAAAAACAATAAATAAATCTGTAAAATTTATTGATTCATTTTCCTTCGGCTTAGTCCCTTTATTCATCAGGGGTCGCCACAGTGGAATGAACCACCAACTTATCCAGCATGTGTTTTACGCAGCAGATGCCCTTCCAGCTGCAACCCAGTACCTGGAAACACTCATACACTACGGACAATTTAGTTAATTCAATTCACCTATATCGCATGTGTTTGGCTGGTGGGGGAAACCGGAGCACCCAGAGGAAACCCACGCGAACATGGGGAGAACATGCAAACTCCACACAGAAATGGCAACTGGCCCAGCCGGGGTTCGAACCAGCAACCTTCTTGCTGTGAGGCGAAGGTGCTAACCACTGCACCACCTTTCCGCCCACTACAAGTAGTGTGCTTATAATACAGTATACTTAAAAAAAAAAAAAGTATACTTTCAGTCTACTTTTTATTCGCTTTTCTGAAATGTAATGTACATCTCAGAATTATACATATAATATCAATGAACAAGTATACGCAAACCATACTAAGACTAGTCAAGTATACTTAAGTGATATTTGAAGCATATTTTCGGAGAAGTAGACTATACATCATTATTTTTAGTTTAAGCGAAGAATTCTGTACTCGTAGCACATCCGAACAAACACATTTTTAGCAAGGGATGTCTCATCAGAAAATAAATAAAACCTGTACAATTTTGTAGTAAATTCAAATGAACCACCTTGAGAAGGAATGGCTGAAGATGTAAAATCTATAACTAAAAATCTGAACTTGCATGCTTTATTTTTCAGTGCAACACAAGATAAGATAATATATGAAACCAACCCAGGCTCATTCTGAAAACGTACCTGCGGATACAGTTCTGGAGACCGCGAAATATGTCCCGGGAGGTACGTTTTTTTTGCAGTTTTTATTTTTGTGAGTCCACCAGAGGGCGCTGTGTACGCTTTTTGAGATCTCGAATTTCTCTCGCGAGTGCCATTCGCGCCTGCTGGTCTCGCGTGAACCCACCAGAGGCCGCTGTTGACTGACTGTTTGGCTGACTGAACGTCTGACTGACCGATCGACTGACCCACCCTCCTCCTTCCCTAAACCCAACCAATTGTATTGATTGACCCGCCCACCCGCTTCCCTAAACCCAACCAACAATTTTCAAAAGCAATCCAGGAAAAAGAAAAGCCCTCGTCTGGTTTTTACCACGTTTTCAGATTTTACCACATTCTCACCCTGTTATTTACCTGTTTATTTTATTTTTTGGATTCTGTTTTTGTCTTACCTGCTTTCTGGAACCGTTCTTCACCGGACTCGAACCCCATTGTCGTGGTCAACTCCTCTATGCGTCTCAAGTACATGTACATGGCGAGCTAACGGGACAAACTGGTTACATTAGGAAAGCCATCCACACGGAGGTAAGCGGTCGGCTGGTAAGCGCGAAAAGGAACAGCGCCATACCGCCCCATATTGTTCGCTTAAAAAATGAAATGCGGCCATACGTTCCTCTGGCCACATAATTCACGATCTCCAGAAATGTATTCAGAGGTACGTTTTCAACATGAGCCTGTGTTGTATGAAACGTAATGCAGATCTACAGTAATCTAAAATTCCAATTCTAATGTCTTCAATCTTATGCATTTGCCATGCTCACCTCTTCTCCAGCTTTTAGACGAGCCTTGGTCTTATCATTTAACTTTTTACCCAGAATCCTCTCCAGTACCTGCGCTAGAGGCTCATCGGGTTTGGCTGGGCCCTGTAAGAAAAACAACATGCATAAAATATCTGGTTCATTCATGACTAATACAAAAAAGTATATTCGATAATTAATTTATGATGACTTCATTTATTCATTTATGATTTACTGGATTGAAATCAAACGCAATTATTTTCCTGATATGAAATTCTCTTGTGAAATTTTAATTCTTTTTCAAATGGTGTTTAGGGCTTCACGGTGGCGCAGTGGGTAGCACGATCGCCTTACAGCAAGAAGGTCGCTGGTTCGAGCCTCGGCTGGGTCAGTTGGCGTTTCTGTGTGGAGTTTGCATGTTCTCCCCGTGTTGGCGTGGGTTTCCTCCGGGTCCAAAGACATGCGGTACAGGTGAATTGGGTAAGCTAAATTGTCCGTAGTGTATGTGTGTGAATGAGAGTGTGTGGATGTTTCCCACTGATGGGTTGCAACTGGACGGGCATCCGCTGCGTAAAACATGTTGGATAAGTTGGCGGTTCATTCCGCTGTGGCGACCCCAGATTAATAAAGGGACTAAGCCGAAAAGAAAATGAATGAATGAATGGTGTTTAACAGAGAGAAACACACATTTAAACAATAGTTTTATTAACTAATAATAACTTTTTTCATCTTTGCCATGATGACAGTACATACTATGACACTAGTTATTTTGCAAGATATTAAGTGCAATTCAAAGGCTAGGTTAATTATGGTAAGCCACT
>CAIGQW010041384.1:165241-178930 GCA_903798125.1 Danio choprae
AACCAGTGACGTTCTTGCTGTGAGGCAACAGTGCTAACCACTGGGCCCCCGTGCCACCCATCTAGGAAAGGAGGAGTAGGGGTGGAAGGGGGGATTCTTCAAAATGAAGATGGCTGTGATATGAAACTTAGGGTATTTATAGTGGCTTAGGAATCGTCTGATTGGTGAATCATGAATTAGATAATGCGGGACCAGCCGCAGCAATCATAAGCACGTGATCCTCTCCAAATTAGTTTATAAATAAACTTCACTTGTTTCTTATAGGGACGTCTGTTGAAGAAAAACTGATAACACTTTACTTAAATGGGGTGTTCATAAGACTGTCATGACACCAATGACATGACGGGTCATGAATACGAATAAGATTTTACGACATTTTATGACAACATGTGACATTTGCTCAGTTATGTTATTTTAAACGCAAGGGTGACATTGTTTGAGATGTTCTTCTTATGACAACTTGACATTACCAAGACAACATAATGTGTCATAAATCTGTTATAAACATGATTGTCATGAGGCCAATGTTTCTCGATATTAGCATGATTTCTGACACTGAAGACTGGAATAATGCAATCAGTTTTACATTGCAGTCGGCATGTTCTGCCCGTGATGGCGTGGGTTTCCTCCGGGTGCTCCGGTTTCCCCCACAGTCCAAACACATGCGCTATAGGTGAATTGAAGAAACTAAATTGGCCATAATGTATGAGTGTGTGTGTGAATGAGTGAGTGTATGGGAGTTTCCCAGCATTGGGTTGCGGCTGGAAGGGCATCCGCTGTGTAAAACATATGCCGGAATAGTTGTCGGTTCATTCCGCTGTGGAAAATGAATGAATGAATGAATTTTTACTGTATTTCTGATCAACATATGCAGCTCTGGTGAGCAAAAGAACCTAAATAACATCTCACCAACACCAAACAGTCCATGTTCTCATGACAAAAAACGAAACGAAACTGAATTTGTGCCTGAAATATTTCATTAAAGTATTGTGAAAGTGTTATAAACTGTTAAATCAGATATAAAGTTATTCTGATGCATAAATCAAATAAGAGCTGATTTAAAAAACCTCTGCTTACTCATTAATGGAGGCTGTACTTTGGATTTGCAGCCTTGAGATTTCAGCGCATCAATAATCCATCGCAAAGCTTTGGTGGACTCCGAGACCTGCCAGAAGAGACAAGAGATTCACCATCTGACACTCACAGTTGCTTCGATATGATGCCTGAGTTATGATTATCAATGGGCTGCTTTTTAAAGGAACACTCCACATTTTACAACTCCCCTACAGCTATGCTGATGATACAGCTGAAGTCAGAATTATATGGGATTTTTCTTTCTGTTTCAAATATTTCCCAAATGATGCTTAACAGAGCAAGGAATTATTCACAGTATTTCCTATAATATTTGTTCTTCTGGAGAAAGTCTTATTTGGTTTATTTCGGCTAGAATAAAAGCAGTTCTTAATTTGTTTAAAACCCTTTTAAGGTCAATATTATTAGCTCCATTAAGCAATATTAGTTTTCGATTGTCTACAGAACAAACCACTGTTATACAACGATGTGTTGATGTGTTGAAAATAATCTTCTTTCCGTTAAACTGAAATTGGGGAAAAGAATATACAGGAGGGCTAATAATTGAGGAGGGCTAATAATTCTGACTTCAACTGTACATGGGCCAACTTTTTGAGCAATTTTGTAGAACAATGTCGCTTGGCTACTTCCTATTGAGAATGGACGACAAAATTGTATTTGGATCCGGTCAACCAATGCTCATTCTGATTACGTACCCTTATATACATTTCTGGGGAAAGAAAAATACGTCCCAGGAGCTACATTTTTTTGCAGTTTTTGTTTTTGTGAATTCGCCAGAGGGCGCTGTGTACTTTTTTTTAGATCTCAAATTTCTCTCGCGAGTGCCATTTGCATCTGCTGTACTCGTGTAAATCCACCAGAGGCCGCTGTCGACTGACTGACTGACTGACTGACCGATCGACTGACCCACCCTCCTCCTTCCCTAAACCCAACCGACAGTGTTTCAAAATCAATTCAGAAAAAGATAAGCCCTCGTAGTAGCCTGATTTTGACCACGTTTTCAGATTTTGCCACATTCTCACCCTGTTATTTACTTGTTTATTTTATTATTTAGTTTCTGTTTTTGTCTTACCTGCTTTCTGGAACCGTTCTTCACCGGACTCGAACCCCGTCGTTAAAGTCAAGTCAAGTCCGCCAACGTACACGGCGAGCTACTGGCCAAACTGGTAACAGCGGAAATCCTTCCATACGGAGGTAAGCAATCAGCTAGTAAGCATTAAAAGGAATGGCGTCATACCGCTTCGTAGCATTCGTTTTAAGACGAAATGCAGCCATACGTACCTCTGCCTACATAATTTACGATCTCCAGAAATGTATATAGGGGTACGTTTTTAGAATGAGCCTGTGTTGGATCCGGTTGCCATAATTAGTTGTCCTGTGCCTCACTTGGTTGCCCATTGATGGCACCATTTTCCTAAAGTTGCCATTGTGTATCCTCACCATTAAACAGTTGAGTTTTACCATTTGTGAATCCATTCAGCCAATATCCGGGTCTGGAGGGAGCACTTCTAGCTTAGCTTAGCATAGATCATTGAATCAGATTAGACCATTAGCATCTCGCTCTAAAATGGCTAAAAAGTTTGAATAATTTAAAGCTTGACTCTTCTGTAAATCATGTACTAAGACTGAGGGAAAATTAAAAGTTGCTATTTTCCAGGCTGATATGGTTAGGAACTGTACTCTCATTCTGGCACAACAACTCTTTGGTAATTTTTAAAGCGAGATGATAATGGTCTAATCTGATTCAATGATTTATGCTAAGCTAAGCTAAAAGCGAATATTTCCTCTTGTTTCTCTAAGGTTTGTTCTGTTTTCTATTTTTATATTGTATAAGGAATATATATTCACATGCTAATGGTCTAATCCGATTTAACGATCTATGCTAAGATGAGCTAAAAGTGCTCCCGCCAGACTCAGAGACTGACTGAACGGTCAAAAATGGTAAAACTCAACTGTTTAACTCTAGGGGAGCTGGAAAATGAGCGCATTTTCAAATAAAGTGAGTGTTCCTGTAAGTGTTTGAGGCAGAAGTTCACCTGCTCTTCAAGCCTGGCCAGTCTTTTGGCCATAGTGGCAGAAACCATCTCCTGCTCGTGCTCCAGGAGTTCAGACATCGCTCCAACCCTGAGAGCAAAAACACACGCAATTAACCTTCACGTGAGGCTGAAATCCTAAAGCTTTACCTGCCTGAATAAACTACAATGTCATTTCTGTCACATGATTGTACATTAATGAGATATTATGTGATTTGTTCCCTTTTTTATATTATAAAAATTATACAGTGTTTGCTCCTTACCAATTTCTAATTGTTTTGCATGTTTTCACACTTTTATGTTGTTTATGTAAGATAACACAAGCAAAAACAATTAAACAAAAAGTCCTCATGTTTCTTTAAGGTTTGTTCTCTTATCTACTTTTTATATTGTATAAGGAAAATACACACACAAATAATGCTATTACAATATATATATGTAGTTGTTAAAAATGTAGATTCTATATTTTAGTATTATTTACATACTATTATATGTTCTCCCTGTGTTGGTGTGGGTTTCCTCCGGGTGCTCCGGTTTCCCCCACAAGTCCAAAGACATGCGGTATAGGTGAATTGGGTGAGCTAAATTGTCCGTAGTGTATGAGTGTGAATGGGTGTGTATGGATGTTTCCCAGAGATTGGTTGCAGCTGGAAGGGCATCCGCTGCGTAAAACATATGCTGGATAAGTTAGCGGTTCATTCCGCTGTGGCGACCCCAGATTAATAAAGGGACTAAGCCAAAAATAAAATGAATGAATGAATGATGAATCACAAAATATGGAAAACTGCACATTTTTTACAGTGGAACTTCCTAACAAGTGTTCGGTATAAGTATTAATTCATTAATTCATTCATTCATTTTCTTTTCGGATTAGTCCCTTTATTAATCTGGGGTCGCCACAGCGGAATGAACCGCCAACTTATCCAGCATATGTTTTACGCAGCGCATGCCCTTCCAGCTGCAACCCATCACTGGGAAACATCCATACACACTCATTCACACACATACATTACGGACAATTTAGCTTACCCAATTCACCTGTACTGCATGTCTTGTGGGGGAAACCGGACAACCCGGAGGAAACCCACGCAAACACGGGGAGAACATGCAAACTCCACACAGAAACGCCAATTGACCCAGCCGAGGCTCGAACCAGCGACCTTCTTGCTGTGAGGCGAACGTGCTACCCACTGCGCCACCGTGAGGCCCCCATAAGTATTAATATTATATGATAAAATAACATTAGTGTCACATAATTAATATTCATGCATATCTTGTTAACATTAAGCCCTCCCCATACTTTAGCACAGATTTAAATGTTTCCTCCTCTGAATTTAGACTATTCTCAACACTCAAACGCTTATCTGTGTGTTTTATATTTCAGTTACTTCTCTGCCGTGTCATGGATGCGATGCTCCACGCTCTGGCTCTCGTCCTGTCGTGTGGATGCCAGATAGTTGTCCTTCATGTAGGCCTCCCATGATAACAGCTCCTCTTCCTCCGTCTGCTCCAGCTCCTGTCCTGTGGAGATTTCGGTCACCATGCAGTAAAAAGAAATTTAGTCGGGCAGAAGTCTGGATGCAAAACTGTCTACAACAATGCATGAAACAATGAAGTTGTTGCTTGTAGCATCCTGACTTAAGTGCACATTTGAAGTATAGAACAAAAGGAAATGACATTACGTAATGGCAACAATATTGTAATCAAATAAGAACATTTCATTTGTAAAGCATTTAACTCAATGCATTATTCATTGCCTAAATCTTAAAACTAATCAGTACCTGAAAAAAACTGACAAACAAGCAATAATAATAATAATAATAATAATAATAATAATAATAATAATAATAATAGGCTGCAAGGTGGCACAGTGGGTAGCACAATCGCCTCACAGCAAGAAGGTCGCTGGTTTGAGCCTCGGCTGGGTCAGTTGGCGTTTCTGTGTGGAGTTTGCATGTTCTCCCTGTGTTGGCGTGGGTTTCCACCGGGTGCTCCGGTTTCCCCCACAAGTCCAAAGACATGTGGTACAGGTGAATTGGGTAAGCTAAATTGTCCGTAGTGTATGTGTGTGAATGAGTGTGTGTGGATGTTTCCCAGTGATGGGTTGCAGCTGGAAAGGCATCCGCTGCGTAAAACATATGCTGGATAAGTTGGCGGTTCATTCCGCTGTGGTGACCCCAGATTAATAAAGGGACTAAGCCGAAATGAAAATGAATGAATGAATGAATGAATAATAATAATATTAATAATAATTGTAAGTACATACTTAAAGGGATAATTCACGGCCCAAAATATAATTTATTTCATTTATTAATTTATGAAACATTGATGAGTTTTCTTTTGTTGAACATAAAAAGAGATATTTTGAAAAATGCTGGAAGGCATCACCCATTGACTTCCATACTAAGCAAACAACATAGTAGGAGAAAAGCCATGCACTTAAACCAGGGATTGAGATAAAGTAATAAAGTAAAAGTATTAAATCTATCAGTTGTGGTCTTGGAGCAAGAGATGCACTGATTGACAGAAATCGGATTTCTGTTCTGGATTTGCATGCAAAATTCATTGCTATCATTTCCTAGTACAAAGTGTGTAATTGAAAAGTTAACAGAGGTCAGAGATAACAGAAAGAAATAACACAGAGGAATGTAGATCCTCTCCAAACGTTGGTGGACAGACATTTTTAGGTCTCACCAGAGATGCTCAATTGGGTTTAAGTCAGGGCTCGGGTTAGCCCATTCAAGAACAGTCACGGAGTTGTTGTGAAACACCCATGGAAAAATCTACAATATTCTGTTTTAACTTAGTTTAAAATAAATGTAAACTTTGACCCTCGTTCACTATATAGGTCCACTATGATGTTTGTAATCTTCTTAACATTAAATAAAATCATTGTACATTTAACATTTGTAGTGTTTGGGCAGTTTTTGTTAAAACTTTATTTTTTAATTTACAATTCTGGTTATTTATAAACCATAACTAAGACTTTTAGCTCAATAAACTACTAATTTTAATTAGGGGGTCACCTGTAATGGAGAGGAGAGTAGACAGTATTGACAGGAAAGCGTGGTGAGCAGAGAGAGGGGAAGAATCGGCATAGGACCTCAAGGTGGAAATCAAACTCAGGTTGCCTTGAGTGCATGTGTCAACGCACTAACCACTACACCATTGGTGCCGACATGAGTTTTTTGTTAAATAGCCGGGTCTGTCGCGTTTTAGGGTCCCCTTGAAACATTTCCATTGTGTTCCCTGCTATCTGCGTGTTGTCAGAAAATGCAGGCATTTTCATAATTTCATTCATTCATTCATTTTCATTTCGGCTTAGTCCCTTTATTAATCTGGGGTCACCACAGCGGAATGAACCGCCAACTTATCCAGCATATGTTTTACGCAGCGGATGCCCTTCCAGCTTCAACCCATCACTGGGAAACATCCACACACTCTCATTTACACTACGGACAATTTAGCTTACCCAATTCACCTGTACCGCATGTCTTTGGACTTGTGGGGGAAACCGGAGCACCCGGAGGAAACCCACGCCAACACGGGGAGAACATGCAAACTCCACACAGAAACGCCAACTGGCCCAGCCGAGGCTCGAACCAGCGACCTTCTTGCTGTGAGGCGAACGTGCGCCACCGTGAGGCCCCATTTTCATAATTTGTGTTGCATTATGAGAAAATGCAGCGTGTTTTTTCCCAATGTGTTTGTGTTGTGAGGATTTGCAACACGCAAGTTGTCAAACTGATGAGGATGTTTTCTGGATGTTTTTTATAATTGCATGTGCTTTCTTAAATTACAGCGCATTAAGCTCTCTATTGAAACTTGTGAAAACTACGGTGGCCTAAAGGAAACAAAAAGTGTGAGACTGATACCGGCAGCCAGAAGAGAAAACAATGTCAAATTGACTGTCCTGCCCCCATAGACACTGCATTACAAACACCTCACATAATCGTTCGTTAGTTTTCTGGTAATTTCAAAGATGATATAATACTAATTATAGCTTTATAAATGTACATATGTTTTTAAAAGAAAAATCTAAATATTCAAAATTGTAGAGGATTTAAGATTTAGCTGATGACCATTAAATGTCCTGTGAAAATGGTCCATCAGAAACAGCCAATTAGCTTTCTTAAAAAAGGATATAAAAATCTGACATTCAATCCTTCATTCTCCTTGGGCTTTGTCGACTTATTTATCAGGGATCGCCACAGCGGAATGAACCGCCAACTATTCCAGCATATGTTTTACACAGCGGATGCCCTTCCAGCCACAACCCAGTACTGGGAAACACCCATACACACTCACATTCACACACACACACACACACTCAAACACTACGGCCAATTTTGTTCATCCAATTCCCCTATAGCGCATGTGTTTGGACTGTGGAGGAAACCAGAGCACCCGGAGGAAACCCACGCTAACACATGGAGAACATGCAAACTCCACACAGAAATGCCAACTGGCCCAGCCGGGACTCGAACCAGCGACCTTCTTGCTGTGAGGCCACAGTGCTTACCACTGAGCCATCGTGCTGCCTGACATGAAAAATGAAAATCAGTGCATCTCTAGTTGTATTGTGTGTTTGTGGAAGCGCTCACGGAAGTTCTTGTGTCTCTGTGGCGGGTCACGCAGAAACACTCCTCTGATGAAGAGGATGAGGTGACTGAGGAGGATGAAGGGTGGAGGAAGAGCAGGTCGGCTGTGATACTCCTTTATCAGTTCATACCGCTGAAACTTCCAGATGGTGTCGGTGTTGTCTTGAACCTCCTGAAACGTGTAGCTGTGATGCACAATAAAAGATTAAATCATAATTTTGCATGCACATTTATATAATATATAGACAACAAAATTAGGCAAGTTATAGTAATTAGGCAAGTCACTGTATAACAGTGGTTTGTTCTGTTGACAATCGAAAAACATATTGCTTAAGGGGGCGAATAATATTAACCTTAAAATGGTTTTCAATAAATTAAAAACTGCTTTTATTCTAGCCGAAATAAAACAAATAAGACTTTCTCCAGAAGAAAAAAATATTATAGGAAATACTGTGAAAAATTCCTGAATCTGTTCAACATCATTTGGGAAATATTTAAAAAAGAATAAATTCACAGGAGGGTGAATATTTCTGACTTTAACTGTATATAAAAAAACAGATTTAATTTCAGCTAGCTGTAAAGGACATTCATTTTCATTTAGTTTAACGATGCATTCAAGAGCCAAAAGCAATATAAAAATGAATAAAAGCTATAAAGATGTATTTACAAATAAAACTCGAACTAAAATTGAAATGAATGGCAAAAACAAAATACAAGATATTATAAGCTAAATTGTCTGTAGTGTGTGCGTGTGAATGAGAGTGTATGGATGTTTCCCAGTGATGGGTTGTGGCTGGAAGGGCATCCGCTGTGTAAAACATATGCTGGATAAGTTGGCGGTTCATTCCACTGTGGCGACCCCAGATTAATAAAGGGACTAAGCCGAAAAGAAAATGAATGAATGAATGAACTTCCACAAATAATTCTCTGTTTTTGCACACAAAATAATTATTCAAAATATACAAACAATAAATATCATATGTAAAATATGGGCATAAATACATAAATATATTAACAATATTATTAAATTTAATTAACTATTTAATTTATTGCATTACGTCTGAGAAAAAGTCTTGATTAATTCGATTAATAATTCATTCATTTTCCTTCGGCTTAGTGCTTTATTTATCAGGGGTTGCCACAGTGGAATGAACCGCCAATTATTACGGCGTATGTTTTACACAGCGGATGCCCTTCCAGCCGCAACCCAGTACTGGGAAACACCCATACACTCCCACATTCACACACATACACTACGGTCAATTTAGTTCATCCAATTCACCTATAGCACATGTGTTTGGACTGTTGGGGAAACCGGAGCACCCGGAGGAAACCCACGCCAACACGGGGAGAACATACAGACCCAGCGGGAATCAAACCAGCGACCTTCTTGCTGTGAGGTGACAGTCCTAACCACTGAGCCACAGAAATGCCAATTGACCCAGCCGGGGCTCGAATATAAACAAACTCCTCTGAAATGACGTGAGAGTCAGGTCTCCCAATAGGAACACTATTAGTTTTGTTTCCTTTACATTTAGCAGATACTTTTGTCCAAAGCGACTTACTAATGTACTCTGTAGAGTATGTACAGACATCATGCAGGATGAGTGTATAAGTGCATACGTGTAGTATCATGTGTAAATGCATAGTGTGTCATTTGGGGCGTATTTGTTCACTCGGTCAGGTGTTTGTGTTGACTCACTTGAAGATGGCGATGAGCAGGTTGAGCAAAAGGATGTTGGCGAACAGCAGATAAACACACAGCATCATGATAGTCAGCCATTCTGGGAAGACTGGAGTGTTATCAGCGTTCAGCATGGGGCATTTGGGCTTCAGAGGATCCGAGGCGTTCACACTACAGCTGCTTATATCAAACTGAGTATCTGCATCACATAACACATAGAGTACCATTAGCCCAAATCTCAGAATGTCTGGATGTTCTATATTAAAATACTTAAAACTATAGACATAGAAATATTTAACCCGCGTGTGCTGTTGGGGAGGTTTTCATCTACTCCGGGGTGATTTTGAGGCTTAATTTGGCCACAACTTTCTCAGTGTTTCAGCAGATGGAATGATTTTTGGTGAATAATCTTATTCATTCATTCATTCATTTTCATTTCGGCGTAGTCCCTTTATTAATCTGGGGTCGCCACAGCGGAATGAACCGCCAACTTATCCAGCATATGTTTTACGCAGCGGATGTCCTTCCAGCTGCAACCCATCTCTGGGAAACATCCATACACACCCATTCACACTCATACACTACGGACAATTTAGCTTACCCAATTCCCCTATAGCGCATGTCTTTGGACTTGTGGGGGAAACCGGAGCACCCAGAGGAAACCCATGCCAACACGGGGAGAACATGCAAACTCCACACAGAAACGCCAACTGACTGAATAATCTTATTTTGACACATATTTTAGAAAAATGCTCTTTCGAAAACTCAACAATACACTGGGTAAATTGACTACCCTTTTGTTATGTTTGGGGCTGTTTTTGCCCCATTGACTTCCATTATAATCACATTTTTTGATAGCATGACAGCATATAATCATGCATTCTTGATTGTTGCTGGTTTTCCCTGTTGGAAAGAGATCAAATTTGCAGTTTTAGTGTTGATCATCAGTTGCAGTGCAAAAACAGCTTAGTTTCTGGAATTCATATGGAGTTATTTGGGAAAATTTTGCAATGCTAAAGTTACCAGCGTATTCATTCATTCATTTTCCTTCGGCTTAGTCCCTTTATTTATCATGGGTCGCCACAGTGGAATGAATCCAGCATGTTTTACACAGCGGATGCCCTTCCTGCTGCAACCCAGTACTGGGAAACACCCATACACACTTATTCACACTCATACACTACAGCCAATTTAGCTTATTCAATTTACCTAAAGCGCATGTCTTTGGACTGTGGGGGAAATCGGAGCACCCGGAGGAAACCCAACACGGGGAGAACATGCAAACTCTACACAGAAATGCCAAATTGCTGTGAGGCGACAGTGCTAACCACTGAGCCACCATGTCGCCCATGAGAAATCATGCCCCAGTAATTTATTTGAGATCATCAAAAGTGTAAACAGCGCCCTCTAGTGGATCTCTGAAAACAAATACTGCAAGAAAACGTAGTCCAAGGTACACATTTCTCTACATTTCTCACATATGACAAAATGTAGCCCCGGGCACATATTTCCAATGAGTCTGAGTTTATTTGTAAGAGTGATCTGTAAACTTCTCACTGTCTATATTAGTAGGGAAGTTTCCAAAAATGGTGATGTAGGGCTCGTAAACGGCTCCACGGATGATCCAGTTTAGCCTCTCTTCGTTTTCGATCAGAATGCCCTGTTTGGCCACTCCGTACGCCACAACCCAGATACTGAGCAGAAACATGAAGAAGAACAAATCCAACATCTGCGGAGACAAAGACAGAGAGTCAGAGATGTGCATTCACAACTGCTGTCACGCAAAACCGTTTCTTATGTGCACTAATATTCCTCATATCATCCATTATTCATATAGTTCTTACACCTTTCCTAAAGTTAAACTTAAGCACTTTTCAGGTGCGTTACATTTTGTTTTGCAGTATTTTTACCTAATTTTAAATGATTTATTTGACATTTTTTATGATATTTTTCAATGAATTTCTCCTGTATGAATTTCCTCACATCTTAAATGTGTCTTTCTTGTATTTCTAATCATAAATCTATGTTGATTTTAGTATCAAAAGGTGCAAAAAGGGGAGACAGATCGCACTACATTCACAGACTCTGAAGTTATTATTTTCTTGTGTCTAAATAGTTTGAAAATGAATTGTTTGTTTATCTTAACAAATAAGTAATTCATTCATTCATTTTCATTTCGGCTTAGTCCCTTTATTAATCCGGGGTCGCCACAGCGGAACGAACCGCCAACTTATCCAGCATATGTTTTACACAGCGGATGCCCTTCCAGCTGCAACCCATCTCTGGGAAACATCCATACACACCCATTCACACTCATACACTACGGACAATTTAGCTTACCCAATTCACCTATAGCGCATGTCTTTGGACTTGTGGGGGAAACCGGAGCACCCGGAGGAAACCCACGCCAACACGGGGAGAACATGCAAACTCCACACAGAAATGCCAACTGACCCAGCCGAGGCTCGAACCAGCGACCTTCTTGCTGTGAGGCGATTGTGCTACCCACTGCGCCACCGCATCGCCCTTATTTTATTTAAATAGTTAATAATTATTACCTATTTAGTAAGATAAACAAACAATTACATTTTCAAGCACTTTGCAAAGGACATTGTTATGGAAATTCATGTATATACCTTTATAGGCATTATAAAGTCTGTTCTTCTTTTCTTTTTCTCTGTCTACATTACACAGTTAAGCTATGCGTGACCACTTTGGCGCCTGTTTATCATCAGATAAGATTGTACTCCATGTGTGGTGACCTATGACCTGTACAGCTGGGTGGGAGATGAGATTGAAATATAGATGACTAAAAGTGACTTATGAGTGTTAAGATAACTGTGATGTGGTTCATTCGCTATGTCACTGATGGCCTTGTGGGCTTTAGAGGGAAGACACTAGATAAAAAGGGAACACGCTCTTCTTTGAGTGTCGCACTCTGCTGGAACCTGTGTTACTGTATGACTGTCTGACCTTCTTTGCAAAGAATAAAACTTTAAGGACGCTCTCTCAATGGTAAAGAAGACAAAGTCTTGCCCAGGATGTCTCTTAAAGAAAATAGCCACAACAACATTTACAAGCACAAACAAATCCAAGCCCTTTTCAAACCTTGAAAACACAAGATTAATATTTATTCTAGTGCCATCATATTGTTCTGTGTCAGTCCCCTACGAAAGGTTCAAATGCATCTAAGGTCAGAAACATTGTTAAGTTTCTATATGCACTAAATGAAGTTTATTTATAAACTAATTTGGAGAGGATCACGTGCTTATGATTGCTGCGGCTGGTCCCGCATTATTCAATTTATGATTCACCAATCAGATGATTCCTAAGCCACTATAAATACCCTAAGTTTCATATCACAGCCATCTTCGTTTTGAAGAATCCCCCCTTCCACCCCTACTCCTCCTTTCCTAGAAGGGTGGCACGGTGGCCCAGTGGTTAGCACTGTTGCCTCACAGCAAGAACGTCACTGGTTCTAGTCCTTACCAAGCCAGCCGACGTTTCTGTGTGGAGTTTACACGTTCTCCCCGTGCTCACGTGAGTTTCCACTGGGTCCCCCGGTTTCCTCCCACCGCCCAAAAACATGCAACTTAAGTTAATTGACTAATCCAAATCGGCATCATAGACATGCTCCTAGTAAGTAGTCATCTCAAGAGCAATCACTATCTGTTCATTAGCTACTACAGCAGGGGAGTTCTCCAGATCTACCTGAGCTCAAACTCCCCTCTCGCCTTGCAAACGGGAGGGAGCCCCGGGCTCGAGGATCTATGAGCTCAGGACTCTCTCCTGGGACAGCATGCCAAACAAGCTTTATAACCAATCATCAGCTAAGTGTGAACTCTTGAAATATAATATATTTATTTACAGTTTTTAAAATAGCATTTTAACTTTAGAAGCAAACCCACCATTCTCCTGACGATGATTATTTTGGGACCCAGGGTTCGACTGATGGAGAAGATGGCCATTAATCGCAGACAGAATATGATGAAGTCGATGCAGAGAATGACTTTACCAATGTAAAACACAGTGTCGGAGGCCTGAAGTCTGCAGGACAAACACAGAGACTGATTAACGGTGAAGGATGCTGGTCTGAGGTTCATTATATGCAATTACTGAATTCAACTTGAATGACTTGAGGAAAACTTTAAACATTATTCAGTAAAATCTTTTTAATTAACAGATTTTTCATTGCTTATGCTTTTTCAAGTGTATTCATTCATTCATTTTCTTTTCGGCTTAGTCCCTATATTAATCTGGGGTCGCCACAGCGGAATGA
>CAIGQW010041384.1:208148-218370 GCA_903798125.1 Danio choprae
ACACACACACACACACACACACACACACACACACACACACACACTACGGGCAATTTAGTTTGTGAAGTACCCATTCATTCATTCATTCATTTTCCTTCGGTCTAGTCCCTTTATTCATAAGGGGTCGCCACAGCGGAATGAACCGCCAACTTATCCAGCATATGTTTTACACAGCGGATGCCCTTCCAGCGGGAAACAGTGGGAAGTACTGGGAAACATCCATTCACACACACACACACACACACACACACACACACACACACACCCACACACACACCCACACACTCACACTACGGGCAATTTAGTTTATCCAATTCCCCTATAGCGCATGTGTTTGGACTGTTGGGGAAACCGGAGCACCTGGAGGAAACCCACGCCAAAACGGAGAGAACATGCAAACTCCACACAGAAATGCCAACTGACCCAGCCAGGATTCGAACCAGTGACCTTCTTGCTGTGAGGCGACAGTGCTAACCACTGAGCCACCGTGTCACCTGAAGTACACATATAGGAAAAAATATATATGGAAATATATGCAAATTAGGGCACCACGGTGGCGCAGTGGGTAGCAAAATCGCCTCACAGCAAGTAGGTCGTTGGTTTGAAACCCAGCTGGGTCAGTTGGCATTTCTGTGTTTACATGTTCTCCATGTGTTGGCGTGGGTTTCCTCCAAGTGCTCCGGTTTCCTCCACAGTCCATACACATGCGCTATTAAACTGTCCATAGTGTATGAGCGTGTATGGGTAGTGGGTTGCGGTTGGACGGGCATCTGCTGCGTAAAACATATGCTGGAATAGTTGACGGTTCATATTGCCATATCCTAGCAAACCATAAATTAATGTAAAGCTTATTTACTCAGATTTCAGATGATGCAAAAATCTAAATTTCCAAAAACTGACACCCATGACTGGTTTTGTGGTCACACAAGGGCATTTATGAACACATTTAAAATTCTAGCTAATATATTTGGACATGGGGCAGCACGGTGGCGCAGTGGGTAGCACAATCGCCTTACAGCAAGAAGGTCGCTGGTTCGAGCCTCGGCTGGGTCAGTTGGCATTTCTGTGTGGAGTTTGCATGTTCTCCCTGTGTTGGCGTGGGTTTCCTCCGGGTGCTCCGGTTTCCCCCACAAGTCCAAAGACATGCGGTACAGGTGAATTGGGTAAGCTAAAATTGGCCATAGTGTATGAGTGTGTGTGTGTAAATGAGTGAGTGTGTATGGATGTTTCCCAGAGATGGGTTGTGGCTGGAAGGGCATCCGCTGCGTAAAACAAATGCTGGAAAAGTTGGCGGTTCATTCCGCTGTGGCGACCCCAGATCAATAAAGGGACTAAGCCGAAAAGAAAATGAATGAATGAATGAATATTTGGACATATATGTACATATTTGTAAAAAGTTTATGGTTTCACACATCAAATCCTTTGTGTCTGACTTGGTGGAATGAATACGGTAGAGAATGTATAATCTAATAGAGCGCCAGCACAACCTCTATTTCCTAGTGATAGTTTAGAGATAAGTTTCTCCAAACGGGCCCGCAGCTCAATCTCAACCCCATAATGTCCCTGAGTGCCATCATCCACCAGCAGGAAGTGAGTGTGATTGATGTCCAGGCAGGAGAGTCGGCCCTGACCCTGCTCATCCAGAGAGTAATACGCCGGAAAACGGCCCTGGAAGAGACAAAGCAAGGAGATCAGATCAATTATTCAGACTGCAATAATCAACATAGAAAAGTTAGATCTGGTTTACAATGTAGTGTCAGACTGTACCAAATTCATAATGCATTTGGAATAGGGATGTGCATCTCAGAACTGAAGCTGATATGATACGCATCTTGATGTATAACCAACATTAAAGATAAACATGAAGCAGCTAGCGATACAATATGATACGATTCACCACTACACTGTGGAAAAATCAATGACAAAAGTCAAGACAACAAACATTTTTATGTTGATTTAATTTATTTGAATAAGTTAATGAGCTTTCAACTAATTATTTTTAAGTTATGCAAAGTTTACCTTAACATTTTCAGTCAGTTTGATTGATGTAAGTTGAGATGACTAGAAAAGTTCATTTGATTGAACTAAACAATTTAAGCTAGCAAGACTTTTCCTACAGTCTGATTTATATTCAATTCAAAACAATGTGATTAGATGCAATAAAATGCAATGGAAAAATATGAGCACATCTTTATTCCTTTAACTGTCAGGCTGCGCTCAGTTCCTCTGAAGGCTGGGACACACCAGTCAGATGTCAAACAACTAGCACCAAGGAAACCCAACTGTGCTGTCGCCTCACATTGGATCGCATCTGCACCAAAAAGCTGACGAGGCGGCGTGTGGAATACACCAAACCAACTAGACTGACCGACAAAGCCCAATGGTCAACCTATAATAATAATAATGGGGTGGCATCGTGGCTCAGTGGTTAGCACTGCTGCCTCACAGATAGAAAGTTGCTGGTTCGAGTCCCGGCTGGGCCAGTTGGCATTTCTGTATGGAGTTTGCATGTTTGCCCCGTGTTGGCGTGGGTTTCCTCAGGGTGCTCCGGTCCAAACACATGCGCTATAGGTGAACTGGATTAACTAAATTGGCCGTAGTGTACGAGTGCGTGTGTGTGTGAATGTGAGAGTGTATGGGTTTTTTCCAAGTACTGGGTTGCCACTGGAAAGGCATCCGCTGCGTAAAACATATGCTGGAATAGTCGGTGTTTTTTTTATTTAGCGAACAATTCCAACATTACAAACATAAACATCAGCTGAGCAGCTTAGTGTGACACGATCTTCAGTCATGCTCTCGATCTGATGTGCCATCAATCTGGAAACCTGTGTGTGCCTCCTGTTCAACAACTAGGTGTTAATCCTACACTATAAAAAGTGATTAGTTGACATTACTTAAAAAAATAAACTCGTTGCCTTATAATTATTAAAGGTGCAGTAGGTAATCTGCCTAAAAGCTAACCGGATAGCATAATATCTTTCAAATACAATCCCTCCCCTGTCGTCCAAATCCACGCCTCCTGAAATCGAGATGACAGAGACTCACTAGAACATGTCATTCGCCAGTTTTTAGTACTCGAAAAACTGTATTATATCAAGCACATTTTTAGTTATGTAGTTAGCTAGCAAAACTTGTCATCACTCTCTCATCAGTCTCACTCTCTTACGCTTTGTCCTAAAGCCACTACTGTATGCTTAGTGGTTGGCCGGCGGGTGCAGGAATTACACTTATTACTAAGACATACTTGCATGCTATTTCAGAGCGAATATTCAGAGTAGCGGTAAACAATATAGGGAGCGCGTCACAGGTTGTCATTGTTCAAAAATGGAACGGATGTGAATATAAAAGCAGCTTTAGCTCAGTAAAGCAGGCTAGGCGGAATAGTGCCATTTACTGATGTTTAGTTGTTAAACTAAATAAAAATCTACATTATTGATGCTGTAAAAGTTCCCTTATGAAACTGAAAATAGTCACATCGATCATTCGCCGGGAGATTTCAGTGGCTGAACAACACTTCTGTGCAGATAACCCATTCATAACAACACAATCTCCATCAGCTCTGCGTGACTTAAACCGTTTTAAAACATAACATTACCTGTCTAACAGAAATACTTCAGCCATGGTGTCGTGACCACGACCCGTGTGAACGCGCATCGGCGGATCTGCGTGAACGGGTGCACAGTTGTTCATATCTACATTTGCTGAGAGGCAGTTTGGGATACTTCTCAGCATTATAGGAATTATCAGCCCGACAATATTTAATTGGATGAACATTTTTTAGTCTTATGCTTAACCCAGAATATTCATTCATTCATTTTCATTTCGGCTTAGTCCCTTTATTAATCTGCGGTCGCCACAGCGGAATGAACCGCCAACTTATCCAGCATATGTTTTATGTAGCGGATGCCCTTCCAGCTGCAACCCGTCACTGGGAAACATCCACACACACCCATTCACACACATACACTATGGACTTTGGACTTGTGGGGGAAACCGGAGCACCCAGAGGAAACCCACGCCAACACGGGGAGAACATGCAAACTCCTCACAGAAATGCCAACTGACCCAGCAACCTTCTTGCTGTGAGGCGATCGTGCTACCTACTGCGCCACCGTGAGGCCCCCTCACCCAGAATATAAAAATACATATAAATACATATAGATCATTTACTTTAATCATTACTATTGAAATGTGAAGAGACTTTCAACCAGCACAACTACAAATGTTTCTGAAGACAATCACCTACTGCACCTTTAAGTAAACAAACTATGTGCATAATTACAAAAGTCAATGGGTTTGCTGACTTTTTAAAAGTAAAATCAACATGTTGCTTTTAAGGAAACAGGTTTACTCCCTTTTTTAAAGTAAAGTACAAAATCGCTTTTTACAGTGCTGCATCTTTAAAATAAAGTGTGACGAAAACTACAAAAAAATCCTTAAATATTACACTTGTTCACATGTGACCATTAACCATCATTAGAAAACCCTAAATACTGTTTTAAACTACAGTCATAATAGCACAATTCTCTTTAATTTGAAGCATAAACATGACTCTGGGGTTGTTCATACTGTATGTAGGGGAGCGTCTGACCTCAGGATGGATGAGTGTGTGGTTGTTGTGAATGACTCCCCAGGGTGCAACACCGATGACGACGATCTGTCCCTCCATTGACCCACTGCTAAGTGTATAATCCCTCACAGCCATGCCCACATGCTTCATCACACCCGCATGAGTTCCTCCCGTCAGGATCCACGCACCTGCACACACGAAGCAAAGTAGCTTCAAAGTAGCTGGATAATGCATCTTCAAAAATTTGGTTTCTTTGATATTAAAAAAAAAGGCAGGAAAAGACTACAGGGTTCCCACGCTTTCATAAACCGCAGATTCAAGGACTTTCAAGCACCATTCATTTTAAATCAAGCACTTTTGTAATTCCTACCCCAGCATATACAGTATAGCGCCATGAAAGTCCTTACTGTACTTAACATTTTGCATACACTTAATATTTGCATTAAAAACTGACCGCTTTAAAAAGCCATGTTAAGAGAACTTTAATACAATTCAATAGTGGTGATATTCAGATGTGGTTTATGGAATATTGGTAAAATATGTGATATGGATAAAGGATTTTTTAAAACTGATTATCCTCAAAGAGTGTCTGTACAGGGTTCAATATCTAAGGAGGTTGTTTTGAACACTGGAGTACCCCAAGGCTGTGTGATATCACCTGCATAAGTGAAATGCATATTTCTGAAAGCTATATTATCCTACTCAGATATGCTGATGGCATGGCCGTGGTTGGATTTATGGTCAAAGGAAAGGAGGAGCTAGAGAGGACTTAATTTGAGCACATAGAACATCTGGTGACATGGTGAAAGGAGAGTGCTTTGTCACTAAATAGTTTGAAAACTAAGGAACAATATGGTTACTACGTAACCCTTGTTCCCAGAGGGAGGGAACGGAAATGCTATGTGGAAACTTCCACTATGGGGATTCCGTCAGAAAGCCAATCATCTGAAGAGTAATAAAATGAGCCAATGAGTTGGCGGTGTCAGCGCATGCAGCTGGCAGCAATCATAATCAATTCATGTATAAGAATGCCAGCCGTGCCTCGTAACAACACCTTTTCTAGCTGAAGAAGCCAAACTACAGCTGTCAGCTAAGGCGCAATCACTGTGGCGAAGGAACATAGCATTTCGTTCCCCCCCTCGGGGAACGAGGGTTACATAGTAACCATTTCATTCCCCAGCGGGAGGGGAACTACAATGCTATGTGGAAACTTCCACTATGGGGAAATGTATGGAAAACGCCACAGTGATTGAACCTTACCACGTCACTGGTGAGAGGTTAGCCAGGCTCCAGCGTGAGTGCACCATCATCATCAGAGACGCAGCCCTCCAACATGTACCCTGGCCCTTACTTACCTATGAAGCGCTTAGGCTTATTTATATTTTTTGGGGAGTCATAAATATATACCTAGTTATGTTTCTAGGAATTTAATATATGACAGTACGTTGGGAAGCGTGCAGTCCCGATAGGGAGCTGCCACCTGAACGGTTCAATCGCCTTGTGCCTCTGAGGAACCGGATGACAAGGTTATGCCTTCCCACGATGCCGCCATCCACTGCGTCATGATGTGCGGAGATGGCGACAACGTACACCTTCAGTGTGGAAGGTGACAGCCTCCGCTCCAATCTATCCTGAAGGAAAGAAAGCACAACGGTGATCTGACAAGTTTGGGGGTCTTCTCGGAGAGAAGTGCACCATTCAGTGAATAGACTCCACTTCAGGACGTAGGGATGCCTCATGGAGGGTGCTCTAGCCTGAGTGATTGTGCTAACCACCGCAGCCGGTAGGTCACCTAAGTCTTCGCGACCCATCTATGGACCACAAGTGGAGGTTCCAGAGATCTGGGTGAGGGTGCCAGATGATGCCCTGTTCTTGAGAGAGAAGGTCCTCTCTCAAAGGGATTCGCCAGGGAGGGGCTGTTGCAAGAAGAGAGAGTTATGAAATCCAGGTCGGTTGGGCCAGAAAGACGCAACTAGCAAGACCTGCTCCTCAGCCTCCCTGAGCTTGCACAGTAACTGTGCTAGTAGGCTTACTGGGGGAAACACGTATTTGCGCATGCCCCGAGGCCAGCTGTGAGCCAGTGCATTCGTGCCGAGGGAAGGTTCGGTCAGGGAATAAAAACTGGCAGTGGGTGCTCTCGGAGGAAGCAAAAAGGTCGACCTTGGCTTCTCCGAATCGTGCCCATATCAGCTTGACAGACTCGGGGTGGAGCCTCCATTCTCCCTGGTGTGGAAGCTGCCGTGAGAGCGCATCGGCTGCACGGTTGAGCTCGCCGGGGATACACAGCAATTTCAGCCGCGTATGACTCCAGAGGAGCAGACGGCGAGCTAGCTGATACATGTGGCAGGAGCGGATAGCCCCCATGCAGTTGATATACGACACTGTCGCCATACTGTCCGTCCTGACCAGCATGTGTTTCCACTCTTGCACCGGTAAACAATAGCGCAGAGCGAGATACAATACCAACAGCATCCGGGTTCCTTTCCACGGACCCGCGACTGCATGCCCGCAACACACGGCCCCCCAGCCTGTGCTGGAAGCATCCGTTGCACGACAACATGCCTAGACACTTTTTCTAGAGGCACACCTGCCTGTAGAAATGCAGGGTCCGTCCAAGGGTTGAGGGCGCAGCGACACAGCAGAGTGACAGTGACCCGGTGCATGCCCGCGTGCCATGCTTATCTGGGGGCCCGATCGTGAAGCTAACGCTGAAGCGGTCTCATATGGAGCAATCCGAGCAGCATGACCGTGACTGCGGATGCCATATGCCCCAGGAACCTCTGAAATCATTTCAGTGGGACCACAGCTCTCCTCTCAAACTCCTTCATACAGGCCAGCATCAGCTCTGCGCGCTCTCAGGTGAAGCGTGCTGTCATGGTGACCGAGTCCAGCTCCACCCTGAGAAAAGAAATTTGCGACTATTGTGACAAAGATTGAATGCAATGGCACGCTTAACCTGGGGAATTGCCTCGTACCCCCTGGCTGCTCCACCGTCAAGGGTGGTGAGGGCGGAAGCGCACACAGATCGGGCAGAGAAAGGTGTCCTCCAAGACTGCGTGAGCTCACTGTGCACTTCCGGGAAGAAGGGGACTGGAGGCTTGGAAGGCTTGGCCTTCTTCTTAGCCTCTATGTAGCACCCATCTAGTCGGTCCGGCCGTGGGGCTCGGGCAGAAGAAGGTGCCCTCCAAGACTGCGTGAGCTCACTGTGCACTTCCGGGAAGAAGGGGAAGGGAGGCTTGGCCTTCTTCTTAGTCTCCATGTAACACCCATCTAGTCGGTCCGGCGTGGGGCTAGGTGATAAACCATCTCCAGACCCACTGCCGAAGCAGCCCAGGAAAGCACAGGCCATCATATCTGCTTCCAGATCCGGCGCCTTGCTCACCGACCCGGAGGGAGGAAGCAGGTCCGGATTCTCGTCAGAAAATTATAGCTCACCCTCTGATGCAGCGATGGACATCTGGTCCTCGGTATCATCGAGTGAGAGGGCGAACATCCGAGAGGATGGAGTGCTTCTATTATGCTATTATGCTTAGAAATGTGAAAAAAAATCTTCTTACAGTTAAACAGAAATTGGGGAAATATATATACAGGGAGGTTAATAATTCAGGAGGGCTAATAATTCTGACTTCAGCTGCAGGTCACTGTACCTGTAGTCTGGGCAACTTTTATGAGGCCGCGGCGGAACTTGTCCTTCAGGTGCGTCTTGATGTAGAAGTTTTTGGCTCCGCCGGTCACGGAAATCAGCAGGTTTGGTGAACGCAGTTTCCAGTGCTCTGTCATCAGCTGGTACAGATTCTCACAGGATGTGTCCGAAGACACCCGGACATACTACAACAGAAATAAAGTTCACATTTATATAGTAGACAATAGAACAAAAATATAGCTTAAGGCGTCTAATAATATTGACCTTAAAATGTTTTAAAAAAAATTTTAAACTGCTTTTATTCAAGTCGAAATAAAACAAATGAGACTTTCTCCAGAAGAAAAAATATTATAGGAAATACTGTGAAAAACTCCTTGCTCTGTTAAACATCATTCGTGAAATATTTGAAAAAGAAAAAAAATAAATAATACTTCAACTGTACATACTGTAACTGATGAAAAAAAACATAGCAATGTCAACAAAAAGTATATATATATTAAGAAAATGTACTGTTAACCATGTTACAGATTTTTACTGTAGTGTTTTTTACGTCATTTGTTACAGTGTACAACTAAACCAACACTAAACACTTATAATACACAGAATTTCAGCATGAATCAGGTTTTCGTTTTACCTTCCCGGTTTTCTGTCCAAGTCCTCCAAAACTGATATCTCCAAAGGCATCGGTGGGTGTCTCTCTGACGTGCCTGTGTTTGTCCCACTGTTCCCCCATATAGTCCTCTGGTTTGATGGCCTCATCGCAGTGCTGGACCTTCGGGTAACCACACTTACAAATCCCCTCCCTGTCAACAGTAATCCATGTTATACACACATGAGTTACAGCCCAACAACACATGCACCACACACATTGTCCCAATGTTGCTGAACTACACACAGATGCCAACAGGAGTATACACACGTGACCTTTTGTTTACTGCTTGTCAGGCCGCATATGAATGACGCATTGTTAATGATGTTTTAAATACACAGAATGACTTTTAAATGAATAGTGCACAAGTTGTAAAAAGTTAAATGTAAAGTAATATAATTTGATATAAATATTTGTCTGCTTTTATAAAAAAAATGTTTTTCCCTGTAAACATAACCATGAGGTTTAAACGATTTTAAAAGTTTTACAACAACAGTTAGAAGTTTAATGAAAAGAAATGTGTACTTTATAAAACATATACAAATATATAATAAAAATAATACAAATATATATTTGAGCATATTTGATGCATCACATTTTTATGGCTCAAAGAGTGTGATATAGAGAGAATCTGTAAGAAAAAAAAAATATATATATATATTCAGTGTCAAAAGAATCTAACAAAAACATCCAATTTGGTGCAGATGCTGATATTCATATGACGAAGAGTAAAATGAAAGAGGAAACATTGTAATATTTACACAGAATTATATAAATATCAGTCATCGCTCCAAAAATGTCTTAGCAAGAACATTTTATGACTAAAGCCCTACAGTTTCAAAACATAATGCAATGGCAGAGATTGAGAGATGTAAAAAACAAACATTCTCATACAGATTTCACGTTTTAGAGGATTGAGAATATCCTTCCACAGTTGATAAGTGAAGTTTCACAAACTAATTTCGAGAGGAGCACGTGATATGATTGATCGCAGCCGGTCTCTCATCTGTAATCATTAGTAAGCCAATCAGATTAATACAAACTCCCTATAAGTAGCCTGTCAAAAACTACTCTCTTATATTAGTTTTCGGAGAAACCCCCCATCCACCCCATCTCCTCCTTTTCCTCCTTTACCAGGGGGAGCTCTCGAGAACTATCTGATCTCGTACCCCCTTATATGCTTATTGACCAGGCGGGAGCCCTGGGCTCAATAATCTCCGAGCTCAGGGTTCTCTCCCGGGACAGCATGCCAAACCTGCTATTATTATCAAGCAATATCTAAGTGTGAACTCTTGAAACCAAGAAAGTAGAGATTCTGGAAATAAAGCTTCCTCAAAAGATTTAACATGTTTTAGAGTTT
>CAIGQW010041384.1:218380-237470 GCA_903798125.1 Danio choprae
AGGTTCTGGAAATAAAGCTTCCTCAAAAGATTTGACATGTTTTAGAGTTGTGTGAAGATCATTTCACTGCTGCGGATCAGAAAAAGCAAATGTTCTGGAAATAAACCCTCCCTAAAAGATTTGACGTTTTAAAGCTTTGTGAAAATAATTTCACTGCTGCAGATCAGAGAAAGCAAATGTTCTGGACATAAACCTTGCTCAAAAGATTTGACGTTTTAGAGCTTTGTAAAGATAATTTCACTGCTGCGGATCAGAGAAAGCAAAGGTTCTGGAAAAAGTTTCTTCCTCAAAAGAATATTTGTTTTAGAGACTTGAGAAGATCATTCTGATAGAAAAGTTCTGGAAAAAATATTCCTCTAAAGATTTGAGATTTTTTAGAGGCTTGAGAAGATCATTTGTCTGCTGAGGAACAGAGAAAGTAAAGGTTCTGGAAACAAACCTTGCTCAGAAGCCTGATGATCATATCTGATACTCATGTTTAAAAAAAATTAAATAAAAAAAGAGTGGATAACAAAATAAACCTAAATTACAGCAGTCCAGAAAGTGTTCATCTTTAAATATTACAAACAATATAAAAATGAACGACATAAAAATCGACACAACCCACAAACTAAAAGTGGACATTTGTAAAAATCTTACTAAAATACATTTTACTTCAGAAAAAACAAGCTATCAAATCAGACAACAGAAAGCATGTACAGTAGTAGATTGTGTACAACAGGTTTAACAGCAAAGTATTTGTCATATTGTTCATTTGAAGGCTTACCTTCTCAAAATGACAGAGTAAGCTACAGTTCAAGTCAGAATTATTCGCCCTCCTGTAAATTCTCTTTTCTTTTTCAAATATTTCCCAATTAATGTTTAACAGAGCAAGGAAATTTGCACAGTATTTCCTATAACATTTTTTCTTCCGGAGAAAGTCTATTTGCTTTATTTTGGCTACAATAAAAGCAGTTTTTAATTTTTTATTGCATTTTAAGGTTAATATTATTAGCCCCATTAGGCAATATTTTGTTTCGAAGGTCTACAGAACAAACCACTGTTATACAATGATTTGCCTAATTAACTTAGTTAAGCCTTTAAATGTCACTTTAAGCTGACCAGTACCTTGAAAAACATCTAGTAAAATATTATGCACTGTCATCATGGCAAGGTAAAAATAAATGAGTTATTAAAACCATGTTTAGAAATGTGTTGAAAAAAATATCTTCTCTCCGTTAAACAGTAACCGGGTATATACAGTATAATAATTCTGCTAATAATTCTGACTTCAACTGTACATAAACAAGGTCACTAAAGGCTTCATACCTGCCATCCTCCACGTAGAAGCAGCACTCTTTCTTCTTAATGTTTTCTTTAATCCAGGAGGCAAATGAGCAGCGCTGGAAAGAGGGAGACAGAGACAGACATCGGACGCCTTTAGCCACGCTCACCGCGAGTGTTTGCACGAGGGTCGGCTCCAGCGCTGCCTCATCCATGCTCAGGTCAGACACAGTGAGCGTGAATGAGAAGCGCCGAGATTCGGGAGGGGGAGGGTGTGTGTGTGTGTGTGTGTGTGTGTGTGTGTGTGAGCGGGACTGTCTACAATGCATTTGCTGCTGCACTGAAAACTGCACTGCTGCACCAGTGATGTCAGACACACAGATTGCTGGAATTCAGCCCAAAGCTTCATTCACTTAATCAGGAGCTGTGCTATGGAAACATACCGCAAAGCATGCTAAAATGTTTGCTTGTGTGTGTGTTTAGTTTATTTATTGTTATTTCATGTGCAGTTGAAGTCACAATTATTCGCATTCTTGCAATTTTTTTAAATTCTGTTTCAAATATTTCCTAAAGGTTGTTTAACAGAGCAAGGGATTTTTTCACAGCATTTCCTATAATATTGCTTTATTTCGGCTAGAATAAAAGCAATATTATTAGCCTCCTTAAGCAATTTTGCTTTTCAATTGTCTACACACTCTCAGAAAAAAAGGTACACGGTGGTACAAATAACGTTATTTAAGGAACAGTTTTGTACCTTTGTCAAGTTGTACCTTATTAGGACAGAAAAGACCTCTTATGATACTGTTCTATACCTTTTATGGTACAATTGAAATGAAGGTGCACAATTGTTCTCATAAAAAAGGTACATAAGTGTTGGACAACTCCTTCTTTATTATAATATCTATGAAAATAAATATGACTGGAAAGGCAAAGTGATTTTATGAATAATTTTCATATTAAAACATGAGTCATCGTGTAAAAGCATATGTTTAAAGAAACCCATAAACATGAATTATTAAGTTCTATAATACAAAACAACTGGTAAAACAAAACTATAGGTATTGTAAACTAAACATTTAAGGCATTTTTAATAAACATTTGACAAGCATTTTCTGATAAATACGTTTTCATTATTGATATCCGCACCTTTTGACGTTTGCTTTCTACTACACATGTGAGCACACATCCAGCATATGTTTTATGCAGCGGATGCCCTTCCAGCTGCAACCCATCACTGGGGAACACCCATACACACTCATTCACACACATACACTATGGACAATTTTGCTTACCCAATTTACCTATAGTGCATGTCTTTGGACTGTGGGGGAAACCGGAGCACCCGGAGGAAACCCACGCCAACACGGGGAGAACATGCAAACTCCACACAGAAAATGCCAACTGACCCAGCAGAGGCTCGAACCAGCGACCTTCGTGCTGTGAGGTGAGAGCGCTATCCACTGCGCCACCATATGCTGTGATTTTATGCATGTATGCAATTGTATGTGATATTTGATTTTTTTTATATACTTGTTTAGTGTGTAATTGTGTTTTCCTGATACTTTCCTGCTTGCCTAATATAGATACATACACCATAAAACCACACACTAGTTCAATTATGAGTATTGTATGTATCTATATTAATTATATATTTACAGGGATATTATTAACTGTCTGACCTAAGATAATCATAATAAGCTAATAAAATACAACATGTTTACTTTATGTAATATATAATAAAATGTGGGGCGACGCAGTGGGTAGCAAGTTGAGTTCTCCTTCCGCGAACCCTACAGAGTTTCTCCGAGGCCCCCAGCACCTGACTCAGTGGAGGAGTCGGGTGCCTGGCCGATTACATTGTTGGCATGCCCGCTCGGTCAGCCCGTGTTCTGGGCTTAGGTGCCTGCTATGTGCAATCCCCATTGCCCATCGTATAGTTCCCAGCTCTCCAGGCGGGCCCATGTCTTCCCTCCCCACTAACCATCCTTCATATGTGTACTCCCCCTTCTCAGGGTTAGTCCGTAAAGTCCGTAAACTTACTAGGTGTATTTAGCTGACACTGCCAACTCATTGGGATTTCATTGGCCCATTTTATTACTCTTCAGAGTGAGTGGTTTCTGACGAAATCCCCATAGTGGACGTTTCCACATAGCATTTCCGTTCCCTCCCTCAGGGAACGAGGATTACGTAGTAACCATTTCGTTCTCCTTTCTGGTCAGTTCTTGCTTTAGTATTGTTTGTGTGCATGGCATGCTAACCATTTCTTTGCTTTAGATTTACCTGTCTTGTTTTATTAAAGACACCTAATGTGACAGTTGTTAGATAGATTGTTTTGCATTAATATTTCTCTTAGTATTGTTGATGTTTGCATATTTTATAATACTATTATAATCAGACTTTAGGGGCCTCACAGTGGCGCAGTGGGTAGCACGATCGCCTCACAGCAAGAAGGTAGCTGGTTCGAGCCTCGGCTGGGTCAGTTGGCATTTCTGTGAATCAGTGTGTATGGATGTTTCCCAGTGATGGGTTGCAGCTGGAAGGGCATCCGTTGCGTAAAAACATATGCTGGATAAGTTGGTGGTTCATTCCGCTGTGTCGACCCCAGATTAATAATTAAGCCGAAAAGAAAATGAATGTAAGAAATGTGCAAAACTATTATTATTATGTAATAATCTTAATTTAATTTGATAAAATGTCCACAAACACAAAGATATAAACAGTATGTCTCACCTTCTCAAGCTTTATGAATAAACTTGTCAGTTTCACATTTTGTATCTGGACTCCTAACTGGTTGCTGTTGCCATTTGGGTGGATTTTCACCACTGATGTGCCCAGCATTTCTGCAAAGACATTGATTTACTTATTTTTTGCATGAGATGTAGATTTAAAGTATGCATACATGCTGTAATATGAACATACAAAGAACATGTGCATGCGTTTTGTTTTGCAATAATATTTTAGATTTTCATTTTCAGTTTGTACACATTGAAATATAACACTGTATGGGTTTATTTTACAACAATAACCTCCTTTTAGGTTAATGGTAATCTATTAATTGTTAAATCTTTAATATAACTGATGAAAGAACCTTATATGTTTCAAATACATGCTGTTTAGCTTTTAATATGTAAGTTACCTTTTCTAATGGCAGGCTTGACAACATGTCTTATCCATTGAGTAGTGTTTCGTCTTTGCATCTTTGTCTATAGCAAAGCTACACGTCCTTTGGCATAAAGCAAGCTGAGGTCTATAAATACTTGTTCGTTACTACTATAATCTGAGTTATCTGGGTATAAGCCCAGCAAAAAAAGCTTTGGGTCCAGGAGGATTTGTTTTGAAATGATCTTTTCACTTATGACTCTTACCTCTTCCCAACATAATTTAATCTTTGTACACCACCAAATACAGTGAAACAAGGTTCCTCTAGCTTCCAAACACTTTGTGCAAATGCTTTAAACTGAAAAGCCAATGGTCAATGTCGACAGAACAAATACCTTATGTCTTCACGTAATACAACAGTAATAAAAAGTTAATAAAAACAAAGAGGTAACCCTATAGTTTAAATACTAATTCTCACTATTAGCTAGTTGCTTATTATTAGGATATTGGCTGTCCTTAAAAACATATACACTGCATGATGTTATTCTACATTCCTAATCCTACCCCAATACCTAAACCAACTGCTACCTTAATAACTATTCATAATAAGCAACAAATTAGGAGTTTATCGAGCTAAAAATCATAATTAATGGTTTATTAATAGCGAGAACTGTACCATAACTAAACCATGACCAAGACAGAAAATTGATATTTTAACAAGTGCTAAGGAAATCTTTCAAAAAATAATAATATTACAGAATATTAAGTTACTTTAGCCACTTACATGTCTACAATATGATGAGTTTCAGACAGTTTTACCTTTAGCAGTTGTTTGTTTCTCTTGAGACTGTGTCTGGTAACCGTTTCCTATGTTACAGCTTCATAATCCAGTTTATTGCAGGTTACATACTAAAGAAAGGAGAAGAGAATAGCAAAACTGAAATACGGACAGCTATGCAGAAGTATAGCAGTCAACAAAACAAGTTGCCACAGTAATGATCACTAAGGGCTACTAAGCGCCAGAGAAGAATATACGTGATCAGATTTCATCATCATTGAGAAAAGCATGACTGACACTCAATAGACCGCTAATGGTTAAAGCTAATGATTACAAGTAGTACTACTCATAGGTTCTGTATATTCCAGGTTCAATTGTGGTTATTTTATGAGCTGAATTAAAGCTGTATCTGTTATTAGAGGTAGTCAAATCCATAAAGACAAATCCAAAACACAGGTGAAAGGCCAGGACAGACAGCAAACAATCAATAATCCAAAGACAGCACAAAGGTACAAAACAAAGCAAGCCAAAACAAGGATCTTTTGAAAACAACAAACTTTATTTTGGATGCGATTAATCAGTTATGTCAACTAAAACGTCAGAGAGCCTACACTGCCCATTTACTGAAACAAGCTATATCTTATTCATTCATTCATTTTCTTTTTTCAGCTTAGTCCCTTTATTAATCCAGGGTCGCCACAGCAGAATGAACCGCCAACTTATCCAGCATATGTTCTACGCAGCGGATGCCCTTCCAGCTGCAACCCATCACTGGGAAACATCCATACACACTCATTCACACACATACACTACGGACAATTTAGCTTTCCCAATTCACCTATACTGCATGTCTTTGAAATTGTGGCGAGAGCACCCGGAGGAAACCCACGCAAACACGGGGAGAACATGCAAACGCCACACAGAAATGCCAACTGACCCAGCCGGGGCTTGAACCAGCGAGCTTCTTGCTGTGAGGCGATCATGCTACCCACTGCGCCACTGTGAGGCCCAAGCTATATCTTATTTGTCATAATAATTTAATACATATATAGTATATAAAAGTATATATACACTCTGGAGAAGGCTTTGTTTGTATTTCATTCGTATTTCAGTAAAACATCCACACGGGCGTACAAGGTGGACTCTGAAATGACTCTTATTACAAGCTGAATGAAACATCTATTTTTGATTTTAAAAGAGCTGCAACAGTGATTGAGAAAATAAGAATCAGGTGAAATGGAGTGATCAGTGCAATGCATTACGGGAAGTGTAGTCCAGGTGAGTAGCAGAGGTGATGGCTTTATGGCTGGTGACTGTGACACAAATCATGGTTATTTGCTCTCTACACTGTAAAAAATAACTGCTAATTAACATTTTCCATGTTTGTGTTTCCCTTTCGGGGAATTTCCGGTTGTGACTTGCATTATGGGATGTTGATCTCTGCTCTGTCAACTTTTGTTGCTAAAAAATTCAACTCTACAGTATAGCAAAGTCACTTTCATTGACATTTTAGTAGTTTGAAATAATATAATGTATAAGAGATCATATATAGAGAAACAAGTCTGTAAAATAACAGAAAATGGACTAGCAGTTTATTCATTCATTTTCATTTCAGCTTAGTCCCTTTATTAATCTGGGATCGCCACAGCGGAATGAACCACCAACTTATCCAGCATGTGTTTTACGCAGCGGATGCCCTTCCAGCTGCTACCCATCACTGGGAAACATCTATACACACTCATACACTACGGACAATTTAGCTTACCCAATTCACCTATAGTGCATGTCTTTGGACTTGTGGGGGGAAACAGGAGCACCCGGAGGAAACCCACGCTAACACGGGGAGAACATGCAAACTCCACACAGAAATGCCAACTGACCCAGCCGAGGCTCGAACCAGCGACCTTCTTGCTGTGAGGCGATTGTGCTACCCACTGCGCCACCGCGTCGCCACTGGCAGTTTATTAGAGGGTATTTGTACACCAACCCAGACAACATAGCACTTTAAACTAGTAAAAAGGTTCATAAATGTCACTTTTTATAACTTTTACATGTTAAAAGTTGTTGGGAGAATGATCAAGCTCCCATAATGCAATTCAAAAGCAGAAATAAACAGGAAAAAATAAACACATGAATCACAAAATATGGAAAACTGCTCATTTACGGACTTGTTTTACAGTGTACAGTATGTTATAATACATGTAGGGTTGCCAAGTCCATATTTTTTCCACGTAATTGGGCTATTTTTAACCACTTGATGAGGGTTGTGTTTTTATTCCTCATATTAAAGATTTGATACATTCCATTAATTACATGTATATGATTGCTTCGAAATATATTCTTCTACCAAATTCATATTCAACGTATGATAAAACCTGTGCTGGGATAATGAAACAGAGTAAGCACACTTTTGTGAGGCGCAGCGGCTGTTTTGGTTTCAATGGTAACAGATTGACAGGAATTTTCAGGATTGTTGATAAATTCATTCATTTTCTTTTCAGCTTAGTCCCTTTATTAATCTGGGGTCGCCACAGTGGAATGAACCGCCAACTTATCCAGCATATGTTTTATGCAGCAGATGCCCTTCCAGCCGCAACCCATCACTGGGAAACATCCATACACACTCACACACATACACTATGTACAATTTAGCTTACCCAATTCCCCTATAGCGCATGTCTTTGGACTTGTGGGGGAAACCAGAGCACCCGGAGGAAACCCACACCAACACGGGGAGAACATGCAAACTCCACACAGAAATGCCAACTGACCCAGCCGAGGCTCGAACCAGCGACCTTCTTGCTGTGAGGCGATTGTGCTACCCACTACACCACCCTTGTAGATAAATAATAACTGCAAATCAAGTAAGTGGATTTACAATTTAACTCGGGTCTTGTTTACATTCGATTTTAAAAATATCTTTAATTTAATGCGTTTAATTAATCTCACACATTTGGGGTTCACCTCTGCCCGGGTTGTTCTGCATTTGACCTGGACGGCACACAGAATCACATGAGAGACAAGCCTGACATTGTTGTCAATCTTAAAAGATGATTTTTTAAATATTTTGATCGATCTAAAACTGAATAATAATAAAAAAAAAAAAAGTGCAAGAAAAATGTACAACTCAAACAATAATGTCAAATCAAGTTATTAACGTTCATGCTTGTTGTGACCACAACAGTACGAAACCAAGGAACATACACGGATTTATTTACAAACTCACAGGAAACACTGGAACATCGACACACGGGAATCATGGGATGAAGACACCATGGGAGGCCGCTCGGGATGACGTGCTGACAATACAATACCGGACAAGGAAGGAGACGAACTCAGGGGTCTAAATACAAGAGGGAACATGATGAACTGATTGGACACAGGGGTGAGACACAGGTGAAACCAATGAACATTAGGAAACGGCGGGAAACAGAACAAAGGAATGACATTACAAGGGAAACACCGAACAGACACCTGACAATTAACAATGCAGTAATTGGGGTAAAATACAGCATAATTATCAGTTGATGTTGTTTTGGTAACACTTTACAATGAGGTTGTATTAGTTAATGCATTAACTAACATGAACAAACAATGAACAATACATTTTACATTACAGTATCTGTTCATGCTATTTAACATTAGTTAATGAAAACAAAGTCATTCATTGTTAGTTCGTGTTAACTCACGGTGCATGAACTAATGTAAACTAGCATGGATTTGGATATTAATAGTACATTAGTAAACGTTGAACTGTGATTAATAAATGCTGTACAATTATTGTTCATAATTAGGTCATGTTAGTAAATATATTAACTATTCATTCATTAATTCATTTTCATTTCGGCTTAGTCCCTTTATTAATCTGGGGTCGCCACAGCGGAATGAACCGCTAACTTATCCAGCATATGTTTTACGCAGCGGATGCCCTTCCAGCTGCAACCCATCTCTGGGAAACATCCATACACACCTATTCACACACATACACTACGGACAATTTAGTCTACCCAATTCACCTGTACCGCATGTCTTTGGACTTATGGGGGAAACCGGAGCACCCGGAGGAAACCCACGCCAACACGGGGAGAACATGCAAACTCCACACAGAAACGCCAACTGGCCCAGCCGAGGCTCGAACCAGCGACCTTCTTGCTGTGAGGCGAACGTGCTACCCACTGCGCCACTGTGAGGCCATATATTAACTAATGAAACCTTATTGTAAAATGTGACCATTTACTCTTATTTCAAACCTCTGAGTGTCTTTCTTCTGTTAAAACACTAAAGAAGATATTTTGAAGAATGTTAGGGAAAAACCAGGCTTTTTTGTTCCTGCTATGGATGTCAATGGCTGCTTTCCCCTAAATGTCTTCAGAATATCTTGTCTTGTGCTCAACAGAAGAAAGACACTCATAAAAGTGTAAAACCACTTGAGTGTGAGTAAATGGTGGTAATTTTCATTTTTGTATTATTTACATATTGATGAAATAGTTTAGTCCTTTCTACACTACAATTTGACATGCTGTAAATGCCTTACTGCATTGTCAGTAATGTTAATTTGACAACATTGTTCAAGTTACAGTTATAATTTACTGTACAGTTTAGTTATTTAACTGTGTTATGTGACATACTGAGTGTAAACGAACGGCTTTTTAAACAACTTTTTCGAGTATCTTTGACTCATGCTTTGCTTCCAACATATTATTTACCCATGAAGCTCTTTTTTATGTATGTTAGGTGTCATATTAGGTATAACGTTATTTTACACTTTAAGAAGATACATGTCATAGATGTTTCACATTAGTGGTGTTGTGGTTTACAAAGTAGTGGTGTAGCGGACGGGCCCGCAGGGCACGCACCGCGGGGGGGGTCCGCGTAGGAGCCTCAGAGATATTATCATATTGCGACACGTTGACGAATAGGACATTTAGTAAACGACATACATCATGTTTTATGCAGCAGATTTACTTATGTAGCCTTATTTTTTCTCACCTGTTTTCTTTAGTGGTCCAACTCTCGCATTCCGACGCCAATACAGAAACGCGTGTGAATGTGAGTACAAATGAAGTACAAGTTATAAATATACAGTTTATAAACGATACAATGACGTGAGCAAATGAAAATAAGACGCATTATTGAACTGTTTGGAGTTCATCATTGAGAGCGCTGCTGACTGACTGACCGACTGACTGAGGCGCAGTTTTGGATGTGACTGATTTAGTCGTCATGGAAACGACGCAACGTTAGTATGAGTTACGCACTCCGCCTATCTAAAGGCGATATTTTACCACAAAATGACATTTATGTTGGTGGCGCAGTGGATAGCACGTTCGCCTCACAGCAAGAAGGTCGCTGGTTCGAGCCTCGGCTGGGTCAGTTGGCGTTTCTGTGTGGAGTTTGCATGTTCTCCCCGTGTTGGTGAGGGTTTCCTCCGGGTGCTCCGGTTTCCCCCACAAGTCCAAAGACATGCGCTATAGGGGAATTGGGTAAGCTAAATTGTCCGTAGTGTATGAGTGTGAATGGGTGTGTATGGATGTTTCCCAGTGATGGGTTGCGGCTGGAAGGGCATCCGCTGCGTAAAACATATGCTGGATAAGTTGGCGGTTCATTCTGCTGTGGTGACCCCAGATTAATAAAGGGACTAAGCCGAAATGAAAATGAATGAATGAATGAATGGGATGAAAGCGGGTGAGCGGGTCAATCAATAAAATTGGTTGGGTTTAGGGAAGGAGGAGGGTGGGTCAGTCGATCGGTTAGTCAGACGTTCAGTCAGTCAACAGCGGTAGGTGCGGCAGGTGCGAATGGCACTCGCGAGAGAAATTTCAGATCTCAAAAAGCGTACACAGCGCCCTCTGGTGGATCCGAGAAAACAAAACCTGCAAAAAAAAACGTACCTCCCGGGATGTATTTCGCAGTCTCCAGAAATGTATCCACAGGTACGTTTTCAGAATGAGCCTGGGTTGCATCTAATTGCCCCCCCTCCTTTTCTTTTAATTCTTTATTATTATTATTTTTTTTTTTGTATGTGTATGTACATGTATGGGTTATTAAAGCAAGCAAAATAATGTGCCAGTGGGGTGAGTAATATATTCTTATTTCAAAGTGAAAACAAGTTTGTTTTACTTACCTCATTGGCAGATTATTTGGCTTGTTGAAGGGGACCTATTATGCCAAAATCACTTTTATAAGGAGTTTAAGCACAGTTGTGTGGCAGCAGTGTGTGAATATATCCTGCCTCTAATGACAGAAATTCATTCATTCATTCATTCATTCATTCATTTTCTTTTCGGCTTAGTCCCTTTATTAATCATGGGTCGCCACAGCGGAATGAACTGCCAATTTATCCAGCATATGTTTTACACAGCGGATGCTCTTCCAGCTGCAACCCATCACTGGGAAACACCCATACACTCTCATTCACACGCATACACTACGGACAATTTAGCCAATTCACCTATACCGCATGTGAAACCGAAGCACCTGGAGGAAACCCACGCTAACACAAAGAGAACATGCAAACTCCACAAAGAAATGCCAACTGACCCAGCCAAGGCTCGAACCAGCGACCCGCCACCCCGCCACTCATGGCAGAAATTATTTGTCTATTAATTATAACACTTTGATTGACATTCTCCCTTTGTACGTGTCATCAAAGCAAGAAAGCCCCGCCCACTAGTGACCATCTCTCCCTCATTAGCATAAACAGCCCTGAGTGAGAAGCAGCCATCCGCAGAGGTGGGTAGTAATGAATTACATTTACTTCATTACATTTACTTGAGTAAAATTGTTGGGTAACGTGTACTTTTTGAGTAATTTAAAGACGTGTACTTTTACTCAAGTACATTTTTAGAGAAAAAATGTTAGTCTTATTTTGCTACATTTGGGGGCGTTCCAGCGTTACTGTCAAACGGTAATAAAAATGAATCATATGACTTGTTTGCAAATATCGCAAGGCGCAGCACTGAGCAGTGCTCCTAATATGCGTGCAAGCTCAGCTCCTCCATTGGAAATGACAAACTTGAGCTCGCATAAGATGCCAAATGTGAATTGCCCCTTATGATACACAAATGAACACTGTATGCCTTCTGAGATATTTCTCTTCTTTTCACAGTGTTATAGCCGGCTCTTAAGCTGTAACAAAAAAGAGGACCAGACGCAACCATCACGGGCAAAATAACATTTATTTTAACATCACAATAACATTAATAACTAAACCAAAAGACGAGTCAGGGCCAAATTGGATGGTCAATGAAGCATACCAAACATGGTTTATATTCACATTCCAATGAGCGGCACCTGTATACCATGTCACCTCCAACCTGTAATTGAAACACACACACACACACTCACCACCAATAGGTTGAGACACCACAGGCACACAGCCGATAGACTGGAACACCACACACACACACTCACAGCCCATAGGCTGGGACATCACGACAGAGATAGTCCTTTGTGGAATCTGCTGCTATGCTGACACACAGGCATCTGTAGCTCCGCCCTCTTTTAAAAAGCGCACAATCTCATTTGAATTTAAAGCGACAGTCACCAAAACGCCACAATTAGGATCAAAGCCTAAAAGGGTCAGTTTCAGAGAGTTATAAAACATTATGTGTGTGGTATTTTGAGCTGAAGCTTCACATACACTGTCAAGGATGTGGGTGGAGGGAAGGGAGCGAGGACTCAAGTGCAGGGAAAACGGGTTTATTAATAATAAAAATAAAACAAAAAGGCAAAACCAACTACCCAGAGGGGGAAAACATTAAGAAAACAAATAAATAAACAAACAAACAAACTTGACTGGGCAAGGTGGCAGGAAACAGGACAAGACAGGATCCGACAGGACATCAAGGAGGATAAGACAGGAAGATCAGACGAGGATGATAAGACGACGAACTGGCACAGGACAGCAAACATGAGGAGAATATAAGCACAAATAATTAACACACAAACAGGTGAACATAATAAACTAATAATGGGTTAACAAGGAGGGTGGGACTACACAATAGACGGGAGAGCATATGACAAACAAACACAAGCCATATGCTCACACAAAAACAAGACTCGAACACGCAGCCAATGAGAGAACTCATTAACCGCGCTTCACATGACACAGCAGGCAGCGCATGTAAACATGCACCACGTGCTAAAACACAAAACCAACAGAAGACTGAACGCAAGACAGGAGTACACGATAAATGAAAACACTCACCGTGCACTCACACATGCAACGTGCATGTTTCATCCCAGCGCCAACCGAAACCAAAACCAACTAGACTGAGACGCTGGGAATGAAACACCACGCTGCAGACAGAACAAACACAAACACCAGGACAAGAGTGCGCATCCAGACCACGCGCTCGCGCATTACGCGGGAGCGCGCGCGACTTGCACGCTTTCAAAATGCCGCTCATACAACGACAAGAACAGAAAACGAGTGCTCGACCCGAGAAAACTCGAGCCGAGCACACATACAGGACAAGACATGACTAGTGTCTGGACTCTGCCACCAAAACATGAATTTACAAGACAGGAGTGGCAGAACCCTGACATACACACTCATGGGACATTTTACATCTGGTAAAAATGAGTATAGCAGGTCCCCTTTAAGGAAAACACTTTAATTTTACTTAAACAATGAATTTGGACTAGAAACAAGACAAAAACTCTAAGTGCATCATCAAACAGACAAACTCTGCCAGTGAAATGCTGCTGTGCTTGTTGCTCTGCTTCTTCGGATCATTGCAGATGCCGCAGGCATCCTGTACCTCACCCTCTTCCAGAATCTGGAGTTCGGTGATGCCTCTCCGTCTCTCCACAGTAAAGCAGATCTCTTGCGGAGCAGATGCTGGAGTCCCAGAGGGAGGTGACTGTAGTCCTGCATGATCCCCAGCTGGATGATAATCACTGGCGTTTCTCCCTGAACCAGAGCCTGATGGAGACCCGCCTGCAGGTCATACGCCTCAGCTGATCCTCCAACTCCTTCTGCTGGTAAAATGATGAGGAGTCTGCGGCTCAGCTGGATCTGGGTTTGGATCAGGTTTGCAGAGTCTGGAGAAGACAGTGATGACTGTGAGTTTCATGGGTTAATCAGTGCAATTACTCTTGAATTCACAATTATTAGCCCTCCTGAAATATTAGCCCCCTGTATGTTTTCTGTTTAATGGTTTCTAAACATAATAGTTTTAATAACTCATTTCTAATAACTGATTTATTTTCTCTTTGCCATGATGACAGCACATAATATTTGACTGCATAATTTTCAGGATAATAGTATTCAGCTTAAAGTGACATTTAAAGGCTTAACAAGGTTAATTAGGGTAATTGGCAAGTCATTGTATAACAGCAGTTTATTCTGTAGACAATTGAAAACAAATATTGCATTAGGGGGCAAATAATATTGACCTTAAAATGGCTTTAAAAATTTAAAACTGTTTTTATTCTAGCCGAAATAAACCAAATAAGACTTTCTCCAGAAGAACAAATATTATAGGAAATGCTGTGGAAAATTCCTGAATCTGTTCAACATCATTTGGGAGATATTTGAAAAAGAATAAGGGGGAATAATTTAGTAATGCTGGGCAAAAATGTATCACATTTAAATTATTCACATTTAATCACATTTATTAATCGATAATATTAATAAATGTGATCGATTAATAATATTTAAAATAAAAGTCTGTTTTGATATAATTTAAGTGTGTGTGTGCTGTGTATATTTATTATGCATTAATAAGAAACTGTTTATTTATTAATTCATTTATTTTCTTTTCGGCTTAGTCCCTTTATTAATCGGGGTCGCCACAGCGGAATGAACCTCTAATTTATCCAGCATGTTTTTACGCAGTGGTTGCCCTTCCAGCCACAACCCATCACTGGGAAACATCCATACACACACATACACTATGGACAATTTTAGCTTACCCAATTCACCTGTACCGCATGTGTCAGTGTTCTGTCGTGTCATGTGCTTCTGTTGTCATCATGTGATCCCTTTGTCCTGTCTTTCCCGCCATTGTCAGTGTTAATTCATCCCACCTGTGTTCATCCCTGTGTCTCATCTGTGTAATCATCTCCTCATGTACTTATACCCCTCTGTCTACAGATGGACAAAGGCTGGACACTGGGGGGGCTACTCATTGACTTCTGAGGCTATTATTTTAACCTTCCGCTGTTTTCAGACAGCAAATCTTCCAGTCAACTGTTTCCATACAGTTTTTTAATCTGCCTTCCTGAGGAAAACCCTAGCTCCAGAGTCATGAGTAGCTTCCCACGGTCCCCCAGAACTGCAGCCAGTCAGCCAGCTCCAGCACTGCTGCAGTCAGCCAGCCCCACAGCCCGCCTTCTAGCTCCGGAAATGGAGCTCGCTTGTGGGTGCTACCTGCCTGCGTCGCCCTCTGGAGGGTGTCGCTCAGCGTCAGCTCCTGCAACCTCCGAGCTGCGGACTCCACCTCGGCCCTTCGACCCTAGGGCTCCGCGTTGGCTCACTCCTCCCTCGTCTCCGTCATGGGCCGTCCGCCCACCAGCTCCGCCAGGCTCCCTCGTCCCTCCGGCTCCACCTTGGTCAGTCGTCGCCCTTCCTACGCCTCTGGACTCCACTCCTCCGGCTGCACCTCGTCGCACCGTCCTACCGGCTGCGTTGAGCTCCTCCTTCCCTCCAGCTGGGCCTTGGTCCTTTGTCGCTCTGGCTCCGGCGCGGGCTTCCAGAACCCCACCGTCGCCTCGCTCGGGTGAGCCGCCTGCTTCACCCGGCCCTCAGAGACCTCGGCGTCACCTTCGCCCTACGGCTCTCCATCCCTTCCTTGGGCTCCACCGTCATCAGCGGCGTCTCCCTCGGTCGGCCCCCTGGAGTCAGCAGCCACTCCTCCTCCATGGTCCCTCCCTTCCTCGACTCCGCCCGGGGCCGTCCTTCTGGCTGTGTCCTGGGTCCTCCTGCTCCAGCTTCCTTCCTGTTCCTCTCTGAGACTCCTCCCTTGTACCTTCCCCTTCTACCCTCCTTCTCTTGTTGTTTCGTGTTGAAGGCACGAGGACACGCCTTCAAAAAAGGGGGGGTACTGTCAGTGTTCTGTCGTGTCATGTGCTTCTGTTGTCATCATGTGATCCCTTTGTCCTGTCTTTCCCGCCATCGTCAGTGTTAATTCATCCCACCTGTGTTCATCGCTGTGTCTCATCTGTGTAATCATCTCCTCATGTACTTGTACCCCTCTGTCTGTGTCCTTCGTGGTCTGGTATTGTCTTGTCTCATCGTCGTTGTCTCGTCTGCCTGTTCAGTGTATCCAGTTTTGTAACCCGTAAGTGTTTGTTTAATAAATCCGTTCTTTTGTTATATTCCGTGTTCCGTCTCCTCATGTCATCGCCTTCCATCCACGAGTTGTTACAGCATGTCTTTGCATTCAATGCAAATTAAATTTAAATTGAAATATCTATGTCACGAAATTGTTTTGTATGATTTAGTTTCTATGCGTGTGTGTGGATCAACACTAATTTAAAGTATTTCATTCATTCAATTTCTTTTCGGCTTAGTCCCTTTATTAATCAGGGGTCACCACAGCAGAATGAACCGCCAACTTATCCAGCATATGTTTTACGCAGCGGATGCCCTTCCAGCTGCAACCCATCACTGGGAAATATCTATACACACACATACACTACGGACAATTTAGCTTACCCAATTCACCTGTACCGCATGTCTTTGGACTTGTGGGGGAAACCGGAGCGCCTGGATGAAACCCCCGCAAACACGGGGAGAACATGCAAACTCCACACAGAAACGCCAACTGACCCAGCTGGGGCTCAAACCAGCAACCGTCTTGCTGTGAGGCGATTGTGCTACCCACTGCGCCACCGTGCTGCCTTTAAAGTATTTCCTATTATTATTATTTTTCTTTAAAAAAGCAAAAGTCTTATTTCTTTTAGTTTCGCTGGAATAAAAGCAGTTTAAATAATTGGGTTTTTAAATTGCTTTAATGTTAACATTATTAAAGTCTGTGTCAACCTGAAGTTGCTGAGACTTTTATTTCGGTATGTTGATGTACTTCCAACTGAAACTGAAACTGAATATTGAGTAGGGGCAGGGCTTTCTTTCACTAATCACTCCATCACTGCAAACTAACCAAGAGAGGTTAATGATATGCAGTTGCTATGGAAATCCTCAGGTTGACGTCAACAGAAGGACCGCGACTCCAATCACGGAAGCAAACGGTCAGAAGACTTAACTTGCATGGATTAATTATTCACCTTAAGAAAAACAATGTAAGCCAGCAAAAAACGAAACAAAACTGAACACTTTGACATGCACACCAATAATCTAATAAATAATTTCAATGCGATTAATACAATACTCTGATTAAGAGTCTACCGTGTAAACAGCGGTTTTTGATGACCTTAATCCGACTAAAGTCATAATAGAACTAAACAGACGCTGTTAAGACATGTGGAGCATGCCGATTTTGGTGGCATTACTGAAGTGCAGTACAGACATGTAAACATCGCAATCAAACAATTACCGTCGTGTTGAATTTTTGCCGCAGTTTGCGACAGGATATTCCATACACACGGCTGTTTGACACTATTCTCTGCACCTTCCGAGTCAGTAAAGGCAGTATCATATTCTATTAAAACACCAGTCCTTCATACTCGCATCCAATACCTAAGTTTGCTGCAAGATGCAGTGCAAGAGTACCTTCTCCAGGCAGGTCGTCTCTGCCGCGGATGAAGAGTTTATATCCACAGCTGCTCTCCAGCACTGGCAGAAGAGCCCCGTTCACAAACTCACTCACAGCCTGGCCCATCTCCTCATCCAAACTGCTTCTCTGGTGAATCACATAGGCATCATACAGTTTCCCATCTGTCAAATACAATAATAAAAAACAACAACAATAAAAATCAGCATTTTCCTCAAAACAGTTTAATAAAAAATTATAAATCCCCCGGTGTTGACTGTATATGTGTGTACATATACAGTACATTAAGAAAACCTTTGCATTATTTCAACACGTTTTATTAAATAATTAAATATTTTAAATACACTAAAATACTTCAAATGTTATTCTTCACCCTCTGTCCTGTAGAATTTGATGAACATTTTCCTTGCAAACAGCACCAGATCCAATGCAAACCACCTCACTGTTCCAGCAAACAGCAGCAAGACGGTGAACATGAAGATGAACACCAGGATCACAGTGAGCACCGACGCTGAAAGAAAACAGCACAGAATATTAAGACTTGTGATCATATATGCTTGTAAACATTTTGAAAAACATACATATAAAACGTTCTGTGAATATTTAATTTATACATATTTACTGTATATTAATAGGCATGCATTCAAAAAATGTTAAATAAATTCAGATTAAATACAATAAAACTGCAGCATTTTATATCAAGTATTATTGAAGTGACTACTGTCGCAATTTAGATTTCACTATTCAAGGTTTAAATTACACAAAATATTCCCAAATGTACCTCCTTTAATGTGTGTAAACAGAATTGCAAAAGATTCCAGGTTTTTTTCCAAATACATTGAAAATGTACACTCACCGGCCACTTTATTAGGTACACCTGTCCAACTGCTGTTAACGCAAATTTCTAATCAGCCAATCACATGGCAGCAACTCAATGCATTTAGTCATGTAGACATGGTCAGGATGATCTGCTGCAGTTCAAACCGAGCATCAGAATGGGGAAGAAAGGGGATTTAAGGGACTTTGAACGTGGCATGGTTGTTAGTGCCAGACGGGCTGGTCTGAGTATTTCAGAAACTGCTGATCTACTGGGATTTTCACGCACAACCATCTCTAGGGTTTACAGAGAATGGTCTGAAAAAGAGGAAATATCCAGTGAGCGGCAGTTCTGTGGGCGCAAATGCCTTGTAGATGCCAGAGGTCAGAGGAGAATGGCCAGACTGGTTCCAGCTGATAGAAAGGCAACAGTAACTCAAATAACCACTCGTTA
>CAIGQW010041384.1:283696-304518 GCA_903798125.1 Danio choprae
GATTTGCTGGTAATATGTGCATCAGGGTTTACCTTTCGCCAGGTCACTTGAGCTTGAGGGTCTATCTTAAAGATATGAGGAAGAAAACACTCAAGTTCCTTTGTGCTGGTTAATTCATCTTTTCTGTTCCAGTGGCGACATGTTTGATTGCTAACTGAGACTTCAAATATTTTTTCCCAGGTATAATTGCCTTTTCTGAAATATAAAATACAAAAACAACAATAGTTGGAATGAAAGGCTTGATAGAGTGACAAAAAAATGAAAAAAAGCAAGTAAAAACTTGATATACTGTATTTATCACAAAATATGTATCACAACTACCTGAATTCATCCAATGCACTGAAGAAAGCTGAAACAGCTTGTTTACAGACGTAACAATGAATATATAAGTATGTGGTTACAATTATTTATGACTGTGGTGAGGGGGCGGGGCCGAGAGCCGTGGGAACGAATCCCACGGAAGGAGTTCTGGACTATAAGAGGAGGAACGAAGGCAGAGGAAGCTGAGAGAGGTCCAGGCCTGGACAGTTATGTTTTGTTTGTTTTGGTTTAGACGGCAGTCTCCGTAAGAAGCTGCCGTCCCTTTTATTAATGAATACTTTTTTAAGAGTCGTCGGATCTCCTCTTATAGTCCAGAGCTCCTTCCGTGGTATTCGAGGCCGGTGTGCGCTGCAGGTGTATTCACTTACGCCACGGCCTCATTCCGTTCCCACTGCTCTCTGCCCTGTCCCCTCACCACAATGACATTGTGTGATGTGCTATAATGTGCATTACAAGACAAGAATAATACAAATTATATATAAAGTCTTACTATGTTTTAAATGTATGTTAACATCCTTATGCACTAAACCCTCTTCCTATAATTATTGAATTTCCTTGAACTTCGCCTTGGCTGATTGCATTGTTTCATGCAATGTAGCATGAAAACAAAAACAGCATTTAGCATGTACTGGTCAAAATCAAATCAAAAGACACTGTGCATGCTCTTGTTACCTGCTAAAACAGGAGTAGGACCCTCGATGGGTGAGGTCAGCAGGCAGAAACCACAGTGTGTTGCCTTTAATATTTATACCAGTGATATTTTCCAAGCTCTGGCTGGGAACACGAGTCCAGCTAACCGTCACATTCTGACTGTCTCTATTGCACTGAAGGTTAAAAGCAAGACCAGCAACAAATGTGTGTGTACTGCGATGTGTGGTGTGCATCTCACTTCCTTAAAGAGGACAAAAAAAAAAAGAAAATAAATTAGTTTAGCATGAGAACAGATTAAAATTATGGATGTATTAAACGTAAGTGTATAACAATAAACACGAATTTGAATTATTTTGCAGTTAACAGTACACCAGGGTGAGGACTAATGAAAACACTTGAATAACACAATCAACAACATCTCATATAAGCCAGTTTTACACTGATTATAGTACATGATTTTAAAAGTATAGCTGTATCTGCCCCTATACCCCTAAATAATGCACTATTTGAGGGAGCACCATTTGTGATTTTTGACGCAACTATTATTTTTCAAATACGTTTCCCACACTGCATTGCATTTGTGTCTTGTATAAATATATAAATGTTTTATTTGCATACTGTTTAAATTGGTTTTTAGCACCTTGTAGCATTTACCATTATGTATAACATATAAACAAATATTTCAGTATTTTGAGAGCCTACGGAGAAATTATTTGGGATGAATCATGGAAGTGGGCGGAGCTAACGTTTTTATTTGTTGCACTTTGTGCAAAGCAACTCTCTGATTGGTGGATTTTTTTGTATAGCATCATGGGTAATATAGTTTTTCAAAAATTCTGCAATTAAAATGAAGTTGAATTAATGTGAATGGATGAGTTCAACAAATGAATTTACAATAAATTATTATTATTATTGTCATTATTTTCTTTAAGAATAATTTACGAACAAATAATTTTATTTGTACCAAAAAGTCCCTCCTTCCATACAAAGCAACATTTATTTATACACCAATAAGCAAAGGGGGCTGAAAGTGCCAAAAAGATGCATTGTTACTGTGTGTTTTAAGTAAAAATATAAATAAATAAAGCACATAATTCTAACAAATGCAAACAAGCTAACTATTCATTCATTCATTTTCTTTTCGGCTTAGTCCCTTTATTAATCTGGGGTCGCCACAGCGGAATGAACCGCCAACTTATCCAGCATATGTTTTACGCAGCGGATGCCCTTCCAGCTGCAACCCATCACTGGGAAACATCCACACACACTCATTCCCACACATACACCACGGACAATTTTAGCTTACCCAATTCACCTGTACCGCATGTCTTTGGACTTGTGGGGGAAACCGGAGCACCCGGAGGAAACCCACGCAAACATGGGGAGAACATGCAAACTCCACACAGAAATGCCAGCTGACCCAGCCGGGGCTCAAACCAGCGACCTTGTTTCTGTGAGAGAATTGTGCTACCCACTGCGCCAACGTGCTGCCCACAAGCTAACTAATAAATTAAAAATAAACAACCAAACAACAATCTAAACCACTGGAAAATAAATGATGTTCCTATTTTAATGCAGCTGAATGAAAACGAAATGAAAACAGATTATTTGAGCGTGCTGTGTTTATTGATACATCCATTTACATCTTTACTCCTCAGCAGTGGTTCATTATCATTTTAACTGTATATTTAACTATAACTGTGTGCATTTTATGCGCATTAAATATTATCAGGAAATTCCGTGGTTAAAGTTATATCCAGTAAAAGCCCCTTGCAAGCATCCGTTTAGAAAACCCAAAACCTTTCAGCTTCTCAAACGTTCAAAGAAAAACTAGCATCCTCTCTGACCTTTTTCATAACCCTTGCAAGCATTTTTTAAAACGTTCAGTAACCACAACTGAGGGGAGTGCAATGTGTTTTTGCGGTTAGTAGGTAAACGGAAGCTGTGAAGGAATGTTATTTTAAGGACTGAAATGCATCTGCACATAGTTCGCAACTTCAAATGAAATGTCATCATGACTAGCTTTAAGGATTATGCAATGGCTAATGAAATTCAAAAATATTCATATGAAATACACTAAATGATTAAGAGGATTTTTAGAAAATGCGACGTGTGGAAAACAAAGCAGGTATTCTTAACTCGAAAGCAAGTTAAAAATAAGTATTCATGGTACAGTTTTCTATTTAAAAGGATTAATTCTACAGTATTTGGAGGTTAAATGTATGGAATAGGGCGACATGGTGGCTCAGTGGTTAGCACTCTAAGCACTGAGTTTGCATGTTTCTTCCTGTGTTCATGTGGGTTTCCTCCTGACCTCCGTGAAGTTGGCCCCCCTCCCAACACAAAACGTCAGCAAAATAGTCTCGTTCGTTTGTGCTTCGTTTGTGCTGCAAAAATATTCGTTTGTGCTGTTTTGGTTTTTGAGATATTAAAATAATTTTTGTAGGTCATTCAGCGGTCACGCAGCCCCCCAACATGCTTCAAACTCACCCCAAAATAGTCTCGTTCGTTTGTGCTCCGTTTGTGCTGGTTTGTGCCGGTGAAAGTTCCGTTTGTGCTGTTTCTGTTATTAAAATATTACACATTTAATTATGGACGATGACGTCACGCAGCCCCCCGACATGCTGTAAATTCGCATGTCTCGTTCGTTTGTGCTGGTTTCTGCTGCAAAAATATTTGTTTGTGCTATTTTAGTTTTTTGAGATATTAAAATATTATTTGCAGGCCATAAATATTTTGAAACAATCGAAAAGAGGTAATCGATTAAGGGGGTAATAATATTGACCTTAAAATTAATTACAATTAAAAATTACGTTAATTTTTTTTTAATGTAAAACTGCTTTTGTTCTAGCCGAAATAAAACAAATAAGACTTTCTCCAGAACAACAAATATTACAGGAAATACTGTGGAAAAATTCCTTGCTCTGTTAAACGTCATTTGGAAAATGTTTAAAAAAGATATAATTATTCACAGGAGGGCTAATAATTCTGGCTTTAACTGTAGGAAAGTATGTGTGTGTGTGTGTGTGTGTGTGTGTGTGTGTGTGTGTGTGTGTGTGTGTGTGTCTATATACTTTTGTTTATCATAAGTTTTATCTGTGAAAAAGTAACTTCGTGGAAACCACGCTGCCTTTCTAGCATGACTGACTGATCTCACTCGCGTGACAAACTGGACAATGTTATTGACGGCTTTTCTTTCTTTTGAAACTTTGATTTTCTGTTGAGGGGACTTTGAAACATGCAAAATAAAGTCTTTTGAGTGAATAATCGCACATAAATAAGCGACACTGCCATACATGTAAAACTGTGGATTTCAAAATGTATTGTGTTTTTACATTAAATTGACCACACTTACCTTTGAATTTCACCGCTGAATGACCTGCAAAAATTATTTTAATATCTAAAACCAGCACAAAACAAATATTTCTGCGGCACAAACGAACGAGACTATTTTGGTTAAATTTGGAGCATGTCGGGGGGCTGGTGACGTCATCGCCCATAATTAAATTTTTAATAGCGGAACCAGCACAAACGGATCTTTCACCGGCACAAACCAGACAACCGGAGCACAAACGAACGAGACTATTTTGGTTAAATTTGGAGCATGTTGGGGGGCTGGTGACGTCATCGCCCATAATTAAATGTTTAATATTTTAATAGCGGAAACGGCACAAACGGATCTTTCACCAGCACAAACCAGACAACCGGAGCACAAACGAACGAGACTATTTGGGGTGAGTTTGAAGCATGTTGGGGGCTGCGTGACCGCTGAATGACCTCAAAAATCAAAACCACACAAACGAATATTTTTGCAACACAAACCAGCACAAACGAAGCACAAACGAACAAGACTATTTTGCTGACGTTTTGTGTTGGGAGGGGGGCCAACTGGAGGTTTCCTCCTGGTGCTCCAGTTTCCCCCACTGTCCAAAGACATGAGCTATAGGTGAAATTAATAAACTGAATTGGCCGTAGGGCCTCACAGTGGCGCAGTGGGTAGCACGTTCGCCTCACAGCAAGAAGGTCGCTGGTTCGAGGCTCGGCTGGGTCAGTTGGCGTTTCTGTGTGGAGTTTGCATGTTCTCCCTGTGTTGGCGTGGGTTTCCTCCGGGTGCTCCGGTTTCCCCCACAAGTCCAAAGACATGTGGGTGAATTGGGTAAGCTAAATTGCCCATAGTGTATGTGTGTGAATGAGTGTGTATGGATGTTTCCCAGAGATGGGTTGCAGCTGGAAGGGCATCCGCTGTTTAAAACATATGCTGGATAAGTAGGCGGTTCATTCTGCTGTGGCGACCCCTGATGAATAAAGGGACTAAGCCAAAGGAAAATGAATTAATGAATGGAAAATATGGCAAGCTGTTTCCCAGATTTATTTGCCACTATTGCTGTTTTACTAGAAAGAATTAAACTAGAGAGTTCAATTAAATAGTAATAAATTAGTTCAGACAGATCTCTAAATATTTTTAGTAAGAACTCCAACTAGAAAGCTATTTAATTGATTTTTAACACTAATAGGTCCCAGTTAACTAGAGAGCTCTCTAATCTAGCTGTTATTATGAATAACTCTGCAATTAAATGCAGGTGTAATGTGTTTTTTGCTAATAAAATTAATAATAGAGCTCTGCAATAGTATTTGAACTCTTTGATCGCAATTAGATACCAGTGCAGCTCAGCAAAATGCTCATCTCTTAGTAGACCCTTTTCACATTTCCGGGTTTCACAGTAGCGGGAGGCGTCATAGCCGGGTTAACTCGGAGCACAGTGAATGGGAGAGTACAGCAAATAATGTTTTTACAATCTTATTTGCTCAAATAAAAAAAGAAAAACTCCACGATGGTGTTATCAAGACTTTCAGAAAAAGGACAAATATTGTGTGAGACTGATAACGGCTTAACAAATTTAGCCCCATAGACGCTGCATTAGAAACACCTCACACAAGCGGTAATTCGTTTTGTGTAATTTGACGCAAAGATGATATAATACGTTCAAAAATACATATAAATGTTCGTACAATTAATATATATATATATATATATATATATATTCCAAACTTTCCAGAAGATATAACATAACATTCATAACAGGCTTGTGAAAAGGGTCCATTATTTTTAACCAGCTAGTAGCTAGTTAACTGATAATGACATTGATATCTGTACTGATATACATGGTGTATAGTTATGGGATTAATGTCAATCTGCAATTCAGTGATTATTTGAGGTGTAAATCATATCAGGAATTGCACTATTTCTTTCAATATACCTTCAAATGTCATGTTTTTATTTCGTTATATCAACAGTAATTGAATATTAATCAATATACATTAATTATTATTAATATTAATGTATATAATATATTAATATTAATTATTGAGTATTGTGGGTGTTAAATTTGTCCTTCAAAATATAATATGATGCCACTGAAATATAATTGATTAGACTATTTTAGAGAGACAGAAGACTATTAAGAAGATGTTTAAAAAAAAAAGTGAAATACAATGATTTGTTTTTTATGGACACTGAAAATAAAGCTCAAATATTATCTAACAGAACTATCTCTTTACAAGCATATATTAAATTGCAGAGCTCTGTAATTAACTAGAATGGGAGTCAATGAATATGGCTGGTTAATATGACAAGGATTCATTCATTCATTCATTCATTCATTCATTTTCTTTTCGGTTTAGTCCCTTTATCAATCTGGGGTCGCCACAGCAGAATGAACCACCATGACAAGGATTGTTTACTATTAAATTATTGTAATAAATACCTTCTAATTGTAATTATTACTCGTGAGAATCAATTTAATAAGCTCTCGAACTAAATATACTTAGTTAAAAATAGAAATAAAACCATTATTACGACGAATAACGCTGGAAATGCTAATGTTTAAAGCTAAGTCGGCTTGCCATATACGCTACTGACCACACTCAGGTTGTAGCCTACATTTCCCCACATAAAAATAGCAAATAAAACCTAACTAACATAGAATACTAAAGTCTTATTGAAAACAGCAATATGGAAGTGAAATCTTACCTAAAATCCAAACAGCAAAGAGTAAAATCCATCGAAAGTATAATGAGGTAAAGTTGACGGGTTTTCGCGGCAGCAGGATCATGTTGTTATTGTCAGTGCGGTCTGACAGACTGTAATAAATGACAACAGAAACAAAACTAAACCTATTACTCGTTCACAAACACCATAAGAGCTTCTAACAAAGACTTTATCCCTTCGTGACAGACATCGGGATACGAAACACAAACACAGACATGCCTAGCAGTCATGTTTCCCGTTTTATATCACGTCAAAATGAAAGTAGTATGGGGTTTTTCCAAGACAGAAATATGGAAAAAATAAGTTCTGATCCTCAATAATGCATTTTCCTCAAAGAAAACTGCTCATTGAAAGTTATATAACCACAAAAGTAGGCTTAAATATGCATGCACGCTAACTAAAAGTAAAAGGAATACAAGATTACATTAAAAAGTGCTGAAAATGAAACAGCATTACATAAAGCAGTGGGCTGTAGACGTGTCTTACCTCATGCAGTATGAGCTCAGAAGAAATGACGAAGCTTTGAAAGACTTCTTGGAGTTTCCAGGTCGGTTGTAAGTTAGTTTACACTGCTTTTTCTTCTCAATACTGCGAGACAGCGGAGAAAACATCATCCCACCCTACATTTGGGAACTCCCTCTCTAAAAAAGCTTTACAAACAGCCTACCTATCAGGAAATAAGCTGGTATTATTTAAAGGCTTTATTTAATAGTGTTATGGGTAACACTTTACAATAAGGTTGTATTAGTTCATGCATTTACTTGACAAACATGAACAAACAATGAACAAATACATCTATCGCAGTATCCATGTTAGTTGTTCATTATTCTTGCTGCATGAACTAATGTTAACAAGCATGAATGTGGATATTAATAACGCATTAGTAAACGTTGAACTATGATTAATAAATGCCGTACAAGTATTGTTCACGATTAGTTAATGTTAGTATACACATACACTAACATTAACGAAGGAAATCTTATTGTAAAGCGTTTTATAATCTCTTTTATTGCCAATGTGTGTGAACATCTTTAAGGAAACTTTAACAAGAGAAACCTTCCTTTATGTAAAGGAGTCAGGGCAGTTTTGCCTAGAAAATCTAAATTTATCTACACTTCCCATTTAAAAATGAGCTATTTCCCAGCAAACACGAAGATTTCACACATGAAAGAGTATCCTACTGTAGTTATAATAGTAAATAGTAGTTTTTTTTCCTCCGGGTGCTCCGGTTTCCCCCACAGTCCGAAGACATGCGCTATAGGTGAATTGGGTAAGCTAAATTGTGAATGTTTATGTGTGTGAATGAATGAATGAGTGTGTGTATGAATGAGTATGGATGTTTCCCAGTGATGGGTTGCAGCTGGAAGGGCATCCGCTGCGTAGAAACATTTGTTGGATAAGTTGGCGGTTCATTCCGCTGTGGCGACCCCAGATTAATGAAGGGACTAAGCCGAAAAGAAAATGAATGAATGAATGAATATTATGTATGACTACGTTTAAATGAATTTTACAGCATATAAGTAGCCTAATAACAATAGTGAACTGATAAACTGTAATAAATACTGTAGTACACTTTAGGTTTTACTACATAACTTTGGTGTATTGTGCTTAAAAACCTCAAGTATTGGGTCATTTGTTTACATTAGTTGTTGTGTTACAAGGAGTAAATATAAAACTATTAAAGTTCTTGGTAACACTTTAGAATAATGGTTCAGTTAATGCTAGTTAAGGGCAGCACGGTGGCGCAGTGGGTAGCACAATTGCCTCACAGCAAGAAGGTCGCTGGTTCGAGCCCCGGCTGGGTCAGTTGGTGTTTCTGTGTGGAGTTTGCATGTTCTCCCCGTGTTGGCGTGGGTTTCCTCCGGGTGCTCCGGTTTCCCCCCCAGTCCAAAAACATGCAGTATAGGTGAATTGGCTAAGCTAAATTGTCCGTAGTGTATGAGTGTGAATGGGTGTGTATGGATGTTTCCCAGTGATGGGTTGCAGCTGGAAGGGCATCCGCTGCGTAAAAACATATGCTGGATAAGTTGGCGGTTCATTCCGCTGTGGCGACCCCAGATTAATAAAGAGACTAAGCCGAAAAGAAAATGAATGAATGAATAATGCTAGTTAATGTCTTTACTGACATTTAAGTATGAATAATCTTGTAAACCATTTATTAATCATAGTTTAACATTAACTATGCATTATTAAAATCCAGTGTTGTGCTTGTTAACAGTAGTCAATGCACTTTTGTTAACGTGACTCAACATGAACTAACATTATTTAACTTGAATAACATTAACAGTGAATAAATGCCGTATTATATGCGTACTAATTGTTTGCATGTTAGAAAATACATTAATTAACATGAACTAATGGACCATTATTTGAAAGTGTTACCAAGTTCTTTAGTGTGATTCAAAAGCTCTATAGCATTTGCATGTACTGTAAATTACTATTAGTATGATTTCATGGGGGCTACACAGTGGCGCAGTGGATAGCACAATCGCCTCACAGCAAGAAGGTCGCTGGTTCGAGCCCTGGCTGGGTCAGATGGCATTTCTGTGTGGAGTTTGCATGTTCTCCCCGTGTTTGCGTAGGTTTCCACCGGGTGCTCCGGTTTCCCCCACAAGTCTAAAGACATGCGGTACAGGTGAATTGGGTAAGCTAAATTGTCCGTAGTGTATGTGTGTGAATGAGTGTGTGTGGATGTTTCCTAGTGATGGGTTGCGGCTGGAAGGGCATCCGCTGTGTAAAACATATGCTGGATAAGTTGGCGGTTCATTCCGCTGTGGCGACCCCAGATTAATAAAGGGACTAAGCTGACAAGAAAATAAAAGAATGAATGATTTCATGTGGTTCCCATTTTTTGGAGAACAAAGAAAAAAACTGAACATTCTGTGGACATTCTCAGTGATTACTTCTAAGGGTTACCAAAATAACCTTCCCAGAAGGATGCAGGGACATTTTTATTAGTTTACACAACTTGAGGAAAAAGATTGTCAAAAATAATGTTCTGGGAACCACTATTGTTAGCTAGAAGGTGCTCAATTAAAGGTGCCGTATGTACATTTTTGACTCTTCTATAGCAACACCACAATATCTTTGCAGATATAAGAAACCTGCTAAGTGAACATTCATTCATTCATTTTCTTTTCGGCTTAGTCCCTTTATTAATCTGGGGTCGCCACAGCGGAATGAATCGCCAACTTATCCAGCATATGTTTTACGCAGCGGATGCCCTTCCAGCCGCAACCCATCACTGGGAAACATCCATACACTCATTCACACACGTACACTACGGACAATTTAGCTTACCCAATTCACCTATAGCGCATATTTTTGGACTGTGGGGGAAACCCATGCAAACACAGGGAGAACATGAAACTCCACACAGATATGCCAACTGACCCAGCCGGGGCTCGAACCAGCGGCCTTCTTGCTGTGAGGGGATTGTGCTACCCACTGCGCCACCGAGCTGCCCACGCTAAGTGAACATTCTTGTTTAAAACAATGCTGAAGTCAGATATTCTGCTTTGAAAATGTGTTTTCCGTGCTGGATCGGCTGTCTTTGTTTTGGTTCTTTTAATTCGCCCAATGCCAGTTTAGCCAATTATATTTCAGCACCCCGGGTTGCCTTGGTGGAAAACAGCCTATTTGATACATTCAGTCGGGAAGGATCTCAAAGCATGTGCCCGTGACTGAAATGTGACCTCCGGTGGACAGTAGCAGCCCCGAAATGAGACACAGATTCAGAGTTCCACATTAGGTAGTTATTAATAAGCAAATTATATAAATATTATAAACATAAACATTGGGTGAGCAGGTTACATTGTCCGTGTCCTAACCACACGCTATGTAACGAGATTTGCAGTGATATAAGCAACTGGGCTGTTTGCACCAGAATAAAATTTGACAAAAATTGAAATACAGCCATTCAGAAGCAGAATAGTGCACTCACTGCACTCCAGCGAAATGGTAAGGTTTATAATCTAATTAATACATATTACACCTCTTTAACATTATTAAATGTAGATGCTGAATCACTGATATGTGTTGGCTTGCACTGAGTCACAGTTCTGAAGTTCAATTTTTAATGGTTTATTTTATTTTCAAGATCTGAGGTGAACTATCTGCTGCTGCTTTCAGTAGTATGGTAATAAATGTCATGTAAAATGGCATCAAACTCACATTATTAGCATTTAACACTGAATAAAGCACATGAGTTGTACCTGAGCTGATCATCCTGTTGTTCACCTGTGAGAAATAGAAGCAGTTTATAAAATACAAATCTCAGGTGTTCTTTTAGTATGGAAAATATTTCTTAATAATATCGGGTGCCATTGCTTTCAGTTAGAAATCGTTTCAAATCAGCTTTAAATCAGCTTTTAGGCTTGACAGTCAGGCACACTCGCATCAATCTGGCAACCTGCGCTTGCGTGGACTCCTCAGAGGAGGAGCCAAGTGAAAACGTATTTCGATCCAGGAGTGCAATACCCAGTTCAACCACTGGGTGTCAAACCTACATACTGCACCTTTAACTTATTAATAAATTTAGTCGTACTTATTACAATACGTATTTAAATATCCATAATATTGCTGCTGAAGATAGACCACTGTGCAAAGACACGTGAAAACAATACGTGTCATTTTTGCACATCTAATTTTGGTCAGATGTGGTCGACAAACGTCTATTTTTGGTCCTCTGAAAGCGCTGACTTTGACGCCGTACTAGACGACGTCTTTTTTTATTTTCAACGTTTTCCAAACCTACAGTATTGATATATAGACATTATATTTATTGGGTGACGTATTTAAGTATTTGGTATTTGGCAAGTTTCTTTTGTTTATTTTTATTAAACACAGATGTTGTAAATGGGTAACCATTGCCATCAGTAGAAAGAAAAACAAATACTATGGAAGTCAATTGCAACCAGTTTTCTACAGTCTTGAAAATTTCTGCTTTTGGGTTTAGCAGAAGAAGAAAAACCAAGAAAAGCATGAGTAAATGACGGCAGAATTTTCATTTTTGGCTGAACTCTCCCTTTCAAGAGTTCACACTTAGATATTGCTTGATAATAATTGCAGGTTTGGCATGCTGTCCCGGGAGAGAACCCTGAGCTCGGAGATAATTGAGCCCAGGGCTCCCGCCTGGTAAATAAGCATATAAGGGGGTACGAGATCAGATAGTTCTCGAGAGCTCCCCCTAGTAGATAAGCATATAAGGGGTACGAGATCAGATAGTTCTCTAGAGCTCCCCTTGGTAAAGGAGGAAAAGGTGGAGATGGGGTGGATGGGGGGTTTCTTCGAAAACGAAGATGAGAGAGTAGTTTTTGACAGGCTACTTATAGGGAGTTTGTATTAATCTGATTGGCTTACTAGTGATTACTGATGGGAGACCGGCTGCGATCAATCATATCACGTGCTCCTCTCGAAATTAGTTTGTGAAACTTCACTTAAAGAGTCTAGTAGCAGCATTTTTGATAACAACTTTGCATTGATAATTAATCAGATTAATTAAGTAGTGAGACATCATCAAGTATATGCAGATCATTATTAGTGAAGCATTCCACTTAATTCATTTACTGTACATTTATTTTTATCAATCTCCCTAAATGTTCTAGTTATATTGTCCATGTTAACAATGCAAATCAAAACATCAACACAATAAATCCATCCTGAGAAATATTCCTGAGTAAGCCAAAGGTATTTTATTTCATGTTTTATCTTATATGTTTAACCTGAATGTACCCTAATCTGGGCAGCACAGAACGGAAAGCTGTGGATTATTATCTGGGTCAGGCTCTGTGGTCGCTACCTTTCTGTAAATCTCCTCTGCTCTCATTTCTGAACATCTAGCAAGCAAACAGAAGGTCAAACCAAAGACTGCCTTCAAACAGGTTTCATCTGTCAACAGAGAGTCCCGTCTGATGAACAGAACAACAAAAACAGCAAACAGATATCATAGTTTACATAAAAAAAGATATATATATATATATATATATATATATATATATATATAAGCAACATACATATATATAAGCAACATACAATATGTATGACTGCGAAAATCCAATTTTGTGCTACACTTTAAAAATTAATGGGTCATTTTAACCCAATGTTGAGTCAAAAATGGACAAACCCAATACTAGGGTTTCAATACGCAAGTAAAATGAAAGGGATAGTTCACCAAAAACTGAAAATTCTGTCACCATTTACTTGATCCAAACCAGCTTGACTATCATTTTTATGTTTAACACAGAAGAAGATATACTGAATAAAAGAAGATATTTTGAAGAATGTTGCAAACCTGTAACCATTGACTTCCATACTGTGTTTTTTTTCCACTATGGAAGTCAATGGTTACAGGTTTCCAACATTCCTCAAAATATCTCCTTTAGTGTTCAACAGAATAAAGAAACCCATAAAGGGTTGCAATGTCTTCAGAGTGAGTAAATACTGAGTGAATTGTCATTTTCGGAGTGAACTAGCCCTTTAAATTGAAAAAAGTTAACTTAGCATTAGGTTTGTCCATATTTGATCTGATGTTAGGTTACAAAACAGTATTTATAAAGTGTGTAAACTGAGAAAAACACATACCACAAAAAAAACATTACACCATTTCTGCATTTGTTTCATATATTATAGACCTCACATCGTTTTTACAGCCGTTTCTTTGCACAGAACGGCTGACATGCAAGAGTTTCAAATCCCACATTTGACATATCTCGCATTTAAACATGCAAATAAATCGGTGAATCACATCCGCCTTGGTTTGACTAGAGACGTTTCTTTAGGGCCTTCCCACGGAAAGAACGTTTAGTGGTTGATATGTCGAGGTTATAATCAAAGCTTGGGTTCTAAAGTAAAAATCTTATTCATATTATTAATAAAAAGGTGAAATTTTGCAAGATATTTCCCAGCAGTGTGTGATTTAGGCACACACAAACACAAACACACACACACACACACACACACACACACACACACACACACACACACACTCACACTCACACTCACACTCACACTCACACTCACGTTATATCATTCATTCATTCATTCATTCATTTTCTTTTCGGCTTAATCCAGCATGTTTTATGCAGCGGATGCCCTTCCAGCTGCAACCCATCACTAGGAAACATCCACACACACCCATTCACACACATACACTACGGACAATTTAGCTTACCCAATTCACCAATACCGCATGTCTTTGGACTTGTGGGGGAAACCGGAGCACCCGGAGGAAACCCACACCAACACAGGGAGAACATGCAAACTCCACACAGAAACGCCAACTGACCCAGCCGGGGCTCGAACCAGCGACCTTCTTGCTGTGAGGCGATCGTGATACCCACTGCGCCACCGTGCTGCACTTTTGTTATATATTTGAACATTTTACATTTTGCTTAAGATATAATAATGTATGGCTGCATACATTATTATATCTTTTACATTATTATATTATATCTATTAGAACATTTGTTTTTCCATACTATGGTTTCAAGCTTTCTTCAAAATATCTTCTTTTGTGTTTAACAGAATAAAGAAAGTCAAACGGGTTTAAAACACGTGAAGGGTGAGTAAATAAAGACAGAATTGTCATTTTTGAGTGAACCATCCCTTTAACATCTCCTGAAATGTTTTATTATTTGTTTATTTGTTTATATAGTTGAACATGCATTATTTGAGGATTTGTCTCTTTAAAAAAAGAGGGGGAAAGATAAAAGCATTTATCAGCTGATTTGTATAAGAATTATAATAATAAAAAAATGAAATAAATTCTGAAATAAATTCTGCTAAAGAACTGGGCGGCCCATTGACATCACATTACTCTGATCTGAACTAAACTCAACTTCAACTGTGACAAGCGAACTGAAGAGGTTTCAGTTTACTAGAACCTCTATGTTAAGCTGCTTTGACATAATCTACATTGTAAAAGCGCTATAGAACTAAAGATGACTTGAATTGAATTAAGATAAACCTAACATCTCCTGAAAAATGTTCTTTTAAATTAGTTTATGTATTTAAAAATGCATTATTACTCTCTCATAAAAGAGAGAGAGAGAAAAGAGTCAAAGTCCCTTTAAGGCAAGTCATCTCACTCGGTGGCCATCTTTGAAATGCCTCTCGGGCAGTATGTTTGAATGGGGAGACATCTAACTCTCCAAAACTGCTTACTATTAACTGCTTACTTTCATATTAGAAATCACAAATGAAATTATACAACAACGTCTGTTTACTTTCATTCATAAAAGCTCGAATCAGACAAAATCAACAGAAACTCATGTCTGGTCAGAGCCCCTCCCCCTGAAAATCATCTGCCGCTGATTGGCTCCTGCATTAGAGGGCGGGGCTTCATTCGCCATATTGACCGTTACACTTTTCCCCATTTAAAACTATACGAATGACACGTTTAGTCTATTCTATAATCTCTGAAAGAAGTGGGCGTCCCACTGAGATAAATCTAACGCCCCCTGAAAAGTTTTTCCCTCCACCTCCAGACTGTTAACCCTGAGTACAGCATCTGCATCCAGTGTTTATCTAAAAGCTGAACCAGTTTCTGTCTTTGGCTTTTCCTCTGACGGGCATGTGGAAGCGCACCTCCCTCCAGAAGCGTCCCGAGGGCTGCAGAGAGTCGGTCTGCTCCTCTGACCGCCTGTCCTGGGACGTCCACCCCCACCTCCTCCTCCTCTTCCAGGCCTGCAGAGCGCCTTGTTTGTCCTTCAACAGGCGTATGGCGAGCGGCAGGCACAGCGGGTCCCGGATCTCCTCCAGCTCCAGCAGGACGATGCTCATGGAGTGATCCACCAGTGCGCGATGGAGGCCCGTCTGCTGCTCCGTCCACTCCTGTGCCTCGGGACTGCAGAGGGAAGAAGTCGTGTAGAGGAGCAGCAGACGCCGACAGCGGCTCAGAGCCTCCTGCACCACATCCACCACAGCTGGAAAAACACACAGGAGAAAACACTTAAAAAACAAACACTCCCTCTTAAGGCTGACTTATACTTCTGCGTCGAGTGATCTCCGTGACCCATGGGGCATACCTTTGGTCTTGCCTTTTTATGTACCGTATTTTCCGCACAATAAGGCGTACCTAAGAGCGATACATTTTGTCAAAAATCGGTCGTGCGCCTGATTATCCGGTTGACTGTGTGACTGTATTGACATTTCCCGCTGACACAGGGACGTAACATGTACACTACGTACGCTGGCAGCGATTAACAAAAGAACTCCACCCGCTGGACATTGGTGTAAACAGGGCGATCAAAGCAGCGTGGGAGCGATGGATGACAGACGGTGAACACACCTTTACTAAGACTGGTATGCAGTGCCGTGGATGCCTGGGCTAAGGTATCTGCTTTAACTGTTGTCCGAGCTTTTGCGAAAGCCGGCATCATTGCTGAACAGCCACCTGGCAACGACACTGACTCCGACAATGATGAGAGGGAACCCGGCATGTCTGATGATGGTCTGATGTCTGAAATAACCCAGCTGTTCAATTCAGACACAGAAGACGAGGACTTTGATGGACTTGTGTGAGAAGATTTAAAAAATAATGTGAGTGTATTGTTAAATAGTAGAATAAAGTCCAACTAAACTCATTGTTTTGCTTCTGTTACCTTGTTTTAGCATGCGCATTATAATACGATGCGCCTTATGTATGAGTTAAGTACAGAAATAGACCCCGTAACTGAGACTGCGTCTTATAATCCGGTGTGCCTTATGGTGCGGAAAATACGGTACCTCTGTGGCGAGTTTCTTCACGGGTGTTTTATTTTTTCTGAACACTACCTTTATGTACAAGTAGCTAAAACTCGCTCATTCAGAGGCGGGAACCGACCGATGTACAACAACTTTAATCATAAGGTAAACACAAAACAAAAGTTTCCATCTGGAGCTCCTTCACAGGACTCCACACTTGTAAACACTCGCTCCATCGGGTTTGTGGCTCTCAGCACCGCCCACACTCGTCACCGCTACCAGACCGACCAATCACAGAGCTTGCTCTACGCATCAATGCGACGTGTACATTTTTTGAGAGGTGCGCGTCAGCCATGGTGAGGGTTATGGGACTGCGTGAAGGCTGCACCGGACCATGCGTGTGTGCTTGACGCAGAAGTATAAATCAGCCTTTACTCTAGCACCTAATTCGCTTTGTATAATTATCCCTTCCTGTGTGTGTATTGCCTGTTTTTGGTGAATTGCTGAATGTCTCCTTAATTGTAAGTCTGCTAAATAACTAAATGTAAATACCCCAGATGAACCTCCAATGCACTGTATTGTACATACACTCAAAAAAAAGCAGGGTTGTGTTCCCATAATTGTCAGCTCACAGCTCCCAAAATAACAATAGAGAATATATAAAGAAACTTAGGTAAAGGTTAGCAACGTCTTCAGAGTGAGTACATTTTTTTTGGGTGAACAAGCCCTAACATTGGGTTTGTCCATATTGCATTATTCGAGATTTTGTCTCATAAAAAAAAGAGAGAGAGAGAGAGAGAGAGAGAAAGGAGTGCAGTGTTGGATATATGAGATGGCTGGTTTTTAGCTTCATTCACATTTACTGTTGCCACTGGCCTGCTCGGATCGGGACTTGTGGAGCTGCGCTTCGGTGGATTTGCTCTTCAGTGTTTGAACTTTCAGCAGTGAAACTTAAACCACACTGAACTGAACTGAACTGAACTGAACTAAACTGAACTGAACTGAACTGAACTGAACTGAACTAAACTCTGAAATCTGGACTTTACTAGAACATGTTAAGCTGCTTTGACACAATCTACATTGTAAAAAGCGCTGTATAAATACACTTGAATTGAATTGAATTTATTTTCCTTCAGCTTAGTCCCTGATTTATCAGGGGTCGCCACAGTGGAATGAACCACCAACTACTTTGTTTTATGCAGCGGATGCCCTTCCAGCCACAACGCAGCACCTTGCCAGGAAACTGGTTACAGCTTCTTAGCTTACAAAGAATTTAAAAAAAAACCTTTCAAAAGAAATTCAGCTGAAGAAGTGGGCTGTCGAGGCAGCACGGTGGCTCAGTGGTTAGCACTATCGCCTCACAGCAAGAAGGTCGCTGGTTCGTTGGCATTTCTGTGTGGGGTTTGCATGTTCTCCCCGTGTTGGCGTGGGTTTCCTCCGGGTGCTCCGGTTTCCCCCATAGTCCAAACACATGCGCTATAGGTGTATGTGTGTGTGTGTGTGTGTGTGAATGTGAGAGTGTATGGGTGTTTCCCAGTACTGGGTTGCGGCTGGAAGGGCATCCACTGCATAAAACATATGCCGGAATAGTTGGCGGTTCATTCTGCTGTGGCGACCCCTGATAAATAAGGGACTAAGCCGAAGGAAAATGAATGAAGTGGGCATAACAGTTATGTTAAAGCATAGATCTCAAACTCAATTCCTGGAGGGCCGCAGCTCTGCACAGGTTTGCTCCAAGCCTATTCAAACACACGTGATCCAAATAATCGAGGTGTTCAAAAGAGTCATGAACACCTTCATTAGTTGAATCAGCTGTGTTTGATCAGGGTTGGAGCAAAACTGTGCAGAGCTGCGGCCGTCCAGGAATTGAGTTTGAGGCCTATGGGTTAAAGGGATAGTTCACTCAAAAATGAAAATGTGCTCACTATTTACTCTCCCTCGAGTGACTTTAAACCTGTAACCATTCACTTACCATAGGAAAAAACAAATACGGTGACAGTCAATGGTTACAGGTTTCAAGCTTTTCTCAAAATATCTGTTTTGTCCATAGTTAACCCAATGTTAGGTTTAAAAAATATATATTTCTAGAGTGTGTAAACTGAGAAAAGCACAGGACACAAAAACCCATTAGATCCCATTTTTAAATTACACACATCATTTCTGCATGTGTTTCATATATCATACACTTGACATTGTTTTTACAGCCGTTTCTTTTTCATGCCCACAGAACGGCTGGCATGCAAGTGTTTCAAATCCCGCATTTTAACGTCCCTCGCATTTAAGCATGCAAATAAATCAGTGAATCACATCTGCTTTGGTTTCATTAAGAGACGTTTCTTTAGGGCCTTCCCGCGGAAAGAAAGATTTGTGGTTCATATGTTGAGCTTTGGTTTCAAAAGTACTCCCAACTCACAAAATAGCAACAGATATGTTTCCATCCACTGATTTTTTTACATACATTACATACATTTGGGCCTCACGGTGGCGCAGTGGGTACCACGTTCGCCTCACAGCAAGAAGGTCGCTGGTTCGAGCCTCGGCTGGGTCAGTTGGCGTTTCTGTGTGGAGTTTGCATGTTCTCCCCGTGTTGGCGTGGGTTTCCTCCGGGTGCTCCGGTTTCCCCCACAAGTCCAAAGACATACGCTACAGGTGAATTGGGTAAGCTAAATTGTCCGTAGTGTATGTGTGTAAAAGAGTGTGTGGATGTTTCCCAGTGATTGGTTGCAGCTGGAAGGGCATCCGCTGCGTAAAACATATGCTGGATAAGTTGGCGGTTCATTCCGCTGTGGCGACCCCAGATTAATAAAGGGAAATTAATAAAGTATGGGATCATTGCTTTGAAATGTTTTGTGTTTTGATGCATGCAGTATGATGTTGAACATTCTTTGTTATGACCTGTAGTTTTTTAGGGGGATCATTTTGATCTCTGTGGTATTTTGCTGTTGTATTTGTTCCTGTTCTGAGATTCCTCTGTTATCGACTACTGCCTGTTTAAACACCTTGCTTAAGCTTTGTGATCTCTGGATTATATGCTTTGAAAAACTTGTATATAATGTTTCATTCATTTTATTTTCGGCTTAGTCCCTTTATTAATCAGGGGTCGCCACAGCGGAATGAACCGCCAACTTATCCAGCATATGTTTTAAACAGCGGATGCCCTTCCAGCTGCAACCCATCACTGGGAAACATCCATATACACTCATAGACTATGAACAATTTAGCTTACTCAATTCCCCTATAGCGCATGTGTTTGGACTTGTGGGGGAAACCGGAGCACCCGGAGGAAACCCACGCAAACACGGGGAGAACATGCAAACTCCACACAGAAACACCAACTGACCCAGCCGGGGCTCGAACCAGCGACCTTCTTGCTGTGAGGCGATTGTGCTACCCACTGCGCCACCGTGCTGCCCTATATAATGTTTGTACTTTGTTTTTGTCACTTTAAGACACAGATGTGAAAGCCAGTTCCTGGAGGGCCGCAGCTCTGCACAGTTTAGTTCCAACCCTGCTTCAACACACTCACCTGTAGGTTTCAAACAAGCCTGAAGGACTCAGTTAGTCCTATAAATGTATACCCTGACATCTTATATAAATTTATATTCCTGTTTATACGGCTTTAACCCATAGGTCTCAAACTCAATTCAAGACTACTCTTGACCACCTTGATTCGTTGGATCAGCTGTGTTTGAATAGGGTTGGAGAAAAACTGTGCAGAGCTCCAGGAGTTGAGTTCGAGACCTATGCTTTAAGGGAAGTAAGGCACTGCAATAGATATAACAGATGTGGTTTGTTTAGTCAGAAATGCTTTACCTTCTCCAGGCAGCCCGTCCCGGCCCAGAATGAAGAGTTTATAACCGTATCGACCCTCCAAAATCTGCGGCAAAGTGTTCATGGCAAAAACCTCCGCCTTTTCACTGGAGCCCTCCAGGACTCTGGGATAGGCGATATATGCATCATACTGTTTACCATCGCCATCTGCAAGACAAACAAGCACAGAGAAGAATAGAAGAGCAGTTTTTCAGCACGTCCCGCAGCTCTGTATACTGATGATGACTCTACTGTGATTTATAGCAAAACTAATTAATACTCTTATATATTGCCATATATACTGTTA
>CAIGQW010041384.1:387357-401680 GCA_903798125.1 Danio choprae
TGTGTGTGTGTGTGTGTGTGTGTGTGTGTGTGTGTGTGTGTGTGTGTCTGCAGCTCTCTCTCTCAGTAAAGCACGGCGCTGCTGAAGCTGTTTGGCTCATGATAAAGGATTTTGTTTATCCTTTTATGAGGCGTCTCTCCACCGGACCTTGATCTACCTGTGCTGTTGGCGCTGAGGAGATCAAACTAGCTCTCATAGCTGGAGGAAAACACACAGTCTGATCTGCGCCGATACCCGCATGCCTGTCAAACGCCGCTTTTACCTTCCCCGCCGTCTGTATTTTTAGTTTACAGCTCTTAACATGCGGCGGAGTGACGTGTCAAAAACACGCCTCAGTTCTGACAGTCTCGCACACATGATTAAATGCGCAAAACTGACACGTTCAGACTGTTTGTGTGCATTTTGGCCTTGTTGAGTTTGCGTCGTTACCAAAGTGAGTTATTGCTGTTAATGGCTGAGTGTCAGGAAAACATGTCCGTGTCAAATTTCAGCACAAGGCAAAAGGCGGCTTTATGCTTCACATAAAGAGTGCATGTGTTGGTGACATTTTCATCACAATTAAATGCATTTTCCGCTCAACGTTCGTACTAGTGTAATATGTCCAAACTATTTTTTACTTCATAAAATTGAATTTGTTGGAAAAATGTTGGCTTTCAGTGCTGCACACGCGGCTGTTAAATGGATTTTAACAGGGTATTGTGGTTAAAATTGTATTCATTAATTTTAAATGTACTTTTTTAACATCACTATTTAATGTCTGTGGGCAACACGGTGGTTAGCACTGTCGCCTAACAGCAAAAAGGTCACTGGTTCGAGTCTTGGCATTTCTGTGTGGAGTTTGCATGTTGTCCTCATGTTGGTGTGGGTTTCCTCCGGGTGCTCCGGTTTCCCCCACAGTCCAAACACATGCGCTATAGGTGAATTGGGTAAAACAAAATTGGCCGTAGTGTATGTGTGTGTGTGTGTGTGTGTGTGTGTGAATGAGTGTGTATGGTTGTTTCCCAGTACTGTGTTGCAGCTGGAAAAGCATCTTAAAACATATGAAAGATAAGTTGGTGGTTCATTCCGCTGTGGCGACCCCTGATGAATAAAGGGACTAAGCCGAAAGGGAATGAATGAATGAATGAATGAATTTAATGTCTGTTTGAAGAATTTAATAATTGATAATAATAAACTTCATTATTGACTAGGCGTTTGCATCATTATTATTCACTAGTAAATTAAATGCAATATTGTTTATATTCATGGTGAAATGAAAATCAAGGGTGACCAGAGCTCATATTCACAAAACCTTTTATATTACCTCTAAGAGTTCTTCTAAATAGCAGTAAAAGTTTTCAGCTCAGTGTTTTTATTTATAAGTTAGTCCCTTTATTAATCTGGGGTCGCCACAGTGGAATGAACCGCCAACTTATCCAGCATATGTTTTACACAGCGGAAACATCTCTGGGAAACACCCATACACACTCATTCACACACATACACTACGGACAATTGAGCTTACCCAATTCACCTATAGCGCATGTGTTTGGACTTGTGGGGGAAACCGGAGCACCCGGAGGAAACCCACGCCAACACGGGGAGAACATGCAAACTCTACACAGAAATGCCAACTGACCCAGCCGGGGCTCGAACCAGCGACCTTCTTGCTGTGAGGCGATTGTGCTACCCACTGGTAAGTGAGCAGCTAGTTTTAGATACTTTAGTATTTTGTATCTATTTTTGTATTTCGGGAGATTCTGTAATTTGTAATGGTTAATGGCAGTGGGCGGGGCTAAAGATCTCTTTAGCCACACTTTCCTCACTGCGACTCTCTGATTGGAGGATTTGCCTGCATAGCATCATGGGTAATGTAGTTTTTCCACACACATTCCATTATTACACACGAACAATCTAAAAATAAGACAAATGAATTTGGACAGATGAGTTCAACAAAAGCAGATACAATCAATTAATCACCTCAGAGCTCAAAACAGGCCTGTCTATAAAGGTGGATCGCTTATAATTAAAAACCAGTGTGTCCCTATGGGAAAAGCTAATTATTCATTTTTTACTTGGGGAACTTTTAACTTCACAATTTGATATTTAATTTAATGTGTTACTTGCCTTTTTTATATATATATATATATATATAAAAGAAATATAGAGTTGATGGCAAAATTATTAGCTCTTCAGTCAAGTTTTAATTGTAATTATAAATGATGTTTAACAGAGAGAATTATTTGGATTTATTTGTGAAATTCACTTGCCGTTTCTGAGTGTAAATGTTTAAATGTCGAATGCAAAGATTACTGCGGGATGATTTACAAAAAAATACAAAATTAAAAGTTACAAATTAAAAATACAAACACACTTTGCTCACTGCAACTCTCTGATTGGAGGAATTGCCAGCACAGCATCATGGGTAATGTAGTTTCCTGCACACATTCCGCTAATAAACATGACTGTTCTAAAAATACGACTAATTAATGTATACAGATGAAATCAATTGACAATCTCAGACCTCAAAATGGGTTCTGTCCATAAATGTGGATCTTTACAAGGTCATATTTAATTTAATGTATTACTTGCTTTAAAAATAATAATAATAATAAAACAACAACAACAAATAATAACTTCACTTCTAGTTGATCATTTGCTATCAGTAGTGGCTTATATGAAAGGTAAAGGCCTCTAGAATATGATTATTTCACCACAATAAAATATGATTATGCTTTGATTTGTAATGATTTCATTAGGACAGTAAGGTCTGACTTTGCTTAGACAAAAGTCTCGTCACTGAACAGAAATAATGTCCAGTATAGAATATAAAGTCATGCTGCAGTGGAGAAAGCATGAATATTGTGTATGACTCTCATGAGCTTGGAGGACTGCATCCATACATCTCTGCAATGACTCTAATCACTGATTAATAAAGTCATCTGGAATGGCAGAGAAAGTGTCTTGCAGGACTCTCAGAGTTCATCAAGATTCTTTGGATTCATCTTCAATGCCTCCTCCTTCATTTTACCCCAGATATGCTCAATAATGTTCATGTCTGGTGACTGGGCTGGCCAATCCTGGAGCACCTTGACCTTCTTTGCTGTCAGGAGCTTTGATGTGGAGGCTGAAGTATGAGAAGGAGCGCTGCTATCCTGCTGAGGAATTTGCCCTCTCCTGTGGTTTGTAATGTAATGGGCAGCACAAATGTCTTGATACCTCAGGCTGTTGATGTTGCCGTCCACTCTGCAGATCTCTCGCACGCCCCCATACTGAATGTAACACAAATTTTCCTTCAGCAAACTTGACTAATTTCTGTGAGAATCTTGGGTCCATGCGGGTTCCAGTAGGTCTTCTGCAGTATTGGTGATGATTGGGATGCAGTTCAACAGATGATTCATCGGAAAAATCCACCTTCTGCCACTTTTTCAAATGACCAACTAAAAGTCATTATTTGGTGCTCTTACAACTGGGATCAATGACAGGACTTTTGTCAGGCAGTGTACATATAATTTCAGAGGGTTTTTTGTTTTAAATATCAAATCAAAGATTACTGGAGGATGATTTACAAAAGATTTACAAAAAATAAAAGTTTACTCACTGTGACATCAAACAGGAAGTGCACTGGGTGTGAGGGGTCCAGAGTGATTTTGTAAGCCCTTTTACTCACTCTGGAAGAGTACAGTTCTTGAAGTGTAGGAAGGGTAGTGCCAGTGATTCGTTCAGCTGTCCGGACTATTCGCTGTAGTCTGCGGAGGTCGGTTTTGACAGCTGAGCCGAACCAGACAGTGATTGAAGTGCAGAAGATGGATTGGATGACAGCTGAGTAGAACTGTACGAGCAGCTCCTGGGGCAGGTTGAACTTCTTCTGCTGATGAAGGAAGTACAGTCTCTGCTGGGCTTTCTTCACAATAGAGTCTATGTGAATGTCCCACTTCAGATCTTGAGAGATGGTGGTGACCAGGAACCACCACCAACCACCATCAAACACATGATTGTTATAAAAATAACAAAATGAATGTGAACAGGGGCCTCACGGTGGGGCAGTGGATAGCACGTTCGCCTCACAGCAAGAAGGTCGCTGGTTCGAGCCCCGGCTGGGTCAGTTGCCGTTTCTGTGTGGAGTTTGCATGGTGTATGGATGTTTCCCAGGGATGGGTTGCAGCTGGAAGGGCATCTGCTGCGTAAAACATATGCTGGATGCGGTTCATTCCGCTGTGGCGACCCCAGATTAATAAAGGGACTAAGCCGAAATGAAAATTAATGAATGAATGAATGTGAACAGATGAGTTCAACAAAAACAGATAAAGTCAATTAACATCTTCAAAGCTCATAATAGGCCTGTCAATAAAATTGGATCACTAATTAAAAACCAGTGTGTCCCTATGGAGAAAATGAATGGCGTTTTACTCGCACAACTCACAGGCTGTGCTCAGTGTTCAAAACTTAAACAAATAAATGAACTTTGCTGTAGTTTGTGCGTCCACCTGATCTCTCCCTCCTCTGGACGGGCCTGCAGAGGTGCCAATTGAAGCCTTTTTTTGGCAGCATTTGTTGTGGTCCGGGTGGAGCAGACGGGGCGATGGCCGTCCGGTCAGCGGCCGAGGTGAAGGACGACACAGACTGGAGCACAGCGGGGACAGATCTTCACCTGCGCTGGTGTCAAACGGCCCCTGACTGCCAATAAAACACATCCGCGGACCCTCGCCAACACAGAAGAACCAGGCCAGAACACAACAAAACTGAAACTCACATGCAAAGATTACTGAATGATGATCTACAAGGAAATATGAAATAAAAAATTAAAATTAAAAATAAAAAAACTTAAATTTGACATTTACTTGCTTTTTTTTACAAAACAAAAAATGTTATTCAATAAAAAAATACATAATTAACAGTTAAATAATAATAAAAGGCAAGTTTATTCATTTTATTAAAGTGCACTTTTTAAAAGGTGTAAAACACACAAAAAAACTTCACAATTTGACATTTAATTCAATGCATTCATTCATTCATTCATTTTCTTTTTGGCTTAGTCCCTTTATTAATCTGGGGTCACCACAGCGGAATGAACCGCCAACTTATCCAGCATATGTTTTACGCAGCGGATGCCCTTCCAGCTGCAACCCATCACTGGGAAACATCCACATACACCCATTCACACACATACACTGCGGACAATTTAGCTTACCCAATTCACCTATACTGCATGTCTTTGGACTTGTGGGGGAAACCGGAGCACCCGGAGGAAACCCACGCCAACACGGGGAGAACATGCAAACTCCACACAGAAATGCCGACTGACCCAGCCGAGGCTAGAACCAGCGACCTTCTTGCTGTGAAGCAATCGTGCTACCCACACACTTGCATTAAAAAATGTATTCACTTGCAAAGATTACTGGAGGATGATTTACAAAATCCCCTAAATTAAAAGTAAAAAAAAAAGTAATTAATTCATTAATAAATAAAAATGTCACAAATTGACGTTTTATTTAACGGCTAGTATGGGCCTCACGGTGGCGCAGTGGATAGCACGTTCGCCTCACAGCAAGAAGGACGCTGGTTCGAGCCTCGGCTGGGTCAGTTGGCGTTTCTGTGTGGAGTTTGCATGTTCTCCCCGTGTTGGCGTGGGTTTCCTCCGGGTGCTCTGGTTTCCCCCACAAAGTCCAAAGACATGCGGTATAGGTGAATTGGGTAAGCTAAATTGTCCGTAATGTATGAGTGTGAATGAGTGTGTATGGATGTTTCCCAGTGATGGGTTGCAGCTGGAAGGGCATCCGCTGCATAAAACATATGCTGGATAAGTTGGCGGTTCATTCTGCTGTGGCGACCCCAGATTAATAAAGGGACTAAGCCGAAATGAAAATGAATGAATGAATTAACGACTAGTTGCTTTAAAAACATTTAAAAACACGTGAAACTCACTTTCAGAGATTACTGAAGGATGATTTACCAGGTAATCACTTATAATTAATAGCAAACTAAAATCCCCACAAACAAATGAACAATTTAACATTTAATTGAATGTGTTACTTGCCTTTAAAAAATGTAATTCACTTGCAAAGAGTACTAGAGGATTATTTACAAACAATACATCATTAAAAGATCAACTAAAAGCCAATTATATTAAATCTTTTAAAGGGCACTTTTCTAAACGTGTAAAACACACAACTTCACAATTTGACATTTAATTCAATGAGTTACTTGCTTTAAAAAAACGTTTGATTCACTTGCGAAGATTACTGAAGGATGATTCACAAGGTAATCACTTATAATTAATAGCAAAAACTAAATAAAAATCCCCACAAACAAATGAACAATTTAACATTTAATTGAATGTGTTACTTGCCTTTAAAACAATGTAATTCACTTGCAAAGAGTACTAGAGGATTATTTACATCATTAAAATACATCAATAAAAGTAAATCAGAAAAACGTCACAATTTGGCATTAAATTAAATGTGTTACTAATGTAAATAAAATGTAATTTAATTAGTGGAGGAGGAATTACAAAACATACAAAATTAAAAGTTAATACAAAACACACAACACAACACAGTGTTTTACAAGAAAATACTCCCTTGTCAACAGAGCAGCACCAGGGCAGACCACACTGACACCAAGATGAGCATCATGGAGGAGCAGCTACGGTGTAAAATACTACAGGATAAAATATTAAAATAATGCCTACTTTAAAAAAATACATTTAATTTAATGTGTTACTTGCCATTTTGGGCCTCACGGTGGCGCAGTGGGTAGCATGATCGCCTCACAGCAAGAAGGTCGCTGGTTCGAGCCTCGGCTGGGTCAGTTGGCATTTCTGTGTGGAGTTTGCATGTTCTCCCCGTGTTGGTGTGGGTTTCCTCCGGGTGCTCCGCTTTCCCCCACAAGTCAAGACATGCGGTATAGGGGAATTGGGTAAGCTAAATTGTCCATAGTGTATGAGTGTGAATGAATGAGTGTGTGTATGGATGTTTCCCAGTGATGGGTTGCAGCTGGAAGGGCATCCGCTGCGTAAATATAGTAAAATTAACTGAAAATAAAACAAAAACAAAACACTAAAATCCACTTGCAAAGCCTACTGGAGTATGATTTACAGGAAAACCCAACATTAAAAGTCCAAATAAAACACACCCGCGGCCCCCTCATCAACAGAGCAGACAGCAGAACCAGGCCAGACCACACTGACACCAAGATGAGTGTTATAAACATTCTGCCATCCACCTATTTTGGGTCCAGGAATCATTTTCACACCCTGCGCCACATTGTTTAAATAGCAAATGCATCCACCAAACATCAACCATTCTACTGAATGGGGAAAAGGTCCCGGACGAGCCCCCACCAGATGTTACAGTCCTAAAAAAAGTTAAAATTAATAACTGAGGAATAACATGGAGGGTGAAAACAGCCACACATGAGAAGAAATAAGAAGAACAAAGATACACAAATAAACAGAAAATAAAAAATATTTACATGGAAATAATTAGTCCTGATGGGCCTCACAGCAAGAAGGTCGTTGGTTCGAGCCTCGGCTGGGTCAGTTGGCATTTCTGTGTGGAGTTTGCATGTTCTCCCCGTGTTGGTGTGGGTTTCCTCCGGGTGCTTCGGTTTCCCCCAGTCCAAACACATGCGCTATAGGGGAATTGAATAAGCTAAATTAGCCGTAGTGTATGAGTGGGAATGAGTGTGTATGGGTGTTTCCCAGTGATGGGTTGCAGGTGGAAGGTCACCCGCTGTGTAAAACATATGCTGGAATAGTTAGTGGTTCATTCCGCTGTGGCGATCACTGATAATCAGGGAATAAGCCGAAGGAAAATGAATGTTAAAAAAAAAAGTCTCAGAAAGCCAATATTGCTTTTGATCCATTTGGAAACACTGCAGTCCGGCTTTCTGGCTAAATGTTCAATGGAGATGATTGTAATGGCGCTCATACCTAAAACATACATCCATTCATCCAGATATATGTTTTAATTTCATTTATGATGTATTCTCCCTTTGGCCACTCTAGAGATAAGCGGTGCTGGGAAATGTACATTGTAGAGCAGGACTGTTCTTCTCTCTCTCTCTCTCTGTGTGTGTGTGTGTGTGTGTGTGTGTGTGTGTGTGTGTGTGTGTGTGTGTGTCAGAAACGCAGATATGAGGACAGCACTTTAAACAGGCCTTTGTGTAGGACGCACAAAATCCCCATCATTCCTCTGCTGTTCTGACACACATTTATCAGCTCAAGTGTATCTCATTCTCCAGAGTCTCGTGTGTAAAAAAACCTCTGCCCTGTCTATGAGCTGAGGATTCTTCTGCTGTTATCACTGCTCATCATTTATTAACCATAATCTGGACATGATATTCAATCCACTTACATCTGAGAGAGTCTGGATTATCTGCTGATGAGGAGTGATTTATTCTTCTTTAAAACCTGCTGACTGATGCACGGATCATTCGTTCATTCATTTTCCTTCAGCTTAGTTCCTTATTTATCAGGTCGCCACAGCGGAATGAACCGATAACTATTCTGGCATATGTTTTACACAGTGAATGCCCTTCCAGCCGCAACCCAGTACTGGGAAACACCCATACACACTCATTTCAAATACACACCCATACACTACGGCCAATTTAGTTCATCCAATTTCCCTATAGCGCATGTGTTTGGACTTGTGGGGGAAACCGGAGCACCCGGAGGAAACCCATGCCAACACGGAGAGAACATGCAAACTCCACACAGAAACACCAACTGACCCAGCCGGGACTCGAACCAATGATCTTCTTGCTGTGCGGCCACAGTGCTAACCACTGAGCCGCCGTGCCGCCCTAAACATAAACAAAAAGCTACTTAAACCTGATTGGTGTGTCTACAATTATGCACCAGTGTGTGTGCACACCTGATGGCTGTGTTTAACCAATTGGTGGATGTGCGTGTTCATTTAAAACCCTTTGCTTTGAAATCGCAAGACAATGACATTATGATGAATATCTGTGCCAAAAGCATACAAGTGTTTAGTGTTTTGCAAATCACTGTGTGCTACACGGTGGCTCAGTGGTTAGCACTGTCACCTCACAGCAAGAAGGTCGCTAGTTCGAGTCCCGGCTGGGGTGCCATGTGAATCATTTCATTTTAAATAACATGCGAATGTGCGCGTCCGGTGTGTGTTACTTCCAAATGTCATGTTAGAACATTACGCTGGATGCCAACATTATCCGCTAAAAAGCTTTATGCACCTTTTGCTGAGCGATGAATGTTTGCGCCTGACAACAGGTTTTGATCTTTGCTTTCTGGACTTACTTTCTAGGAACTTTGAGAGTGTTTAAACGAGAGAGAAAAGTGTGTAAATGTTAATGTCTGCCTAAAAAAAGTGTATACAGTGTGTAGTGAGGGGTTTCACAGCCTTCAAACATCTAGAATAATTGTAAAAAATAAAGCTGACTACGGGCCTCACAGTGGCGCAGTGGGTAGCACGATCACCTCACAGCAAGAAGGTCGCTGGTTCGAGCCTCGGCTGGGTCAGTTGGCATTTCTGTGTGGAGTTTGCATGTTCTCCCCGTGTTGGCGTGGGTTTCCTCTGGGTGCTCCGGTTTCCCCCACAAGTCCAAAGACATGCGCTATAGGTGAATTGGGTAAGCTGAGTTGTCCCTAGTGTATGTGTGTGAATGAGTGTGTGTGGATGTTTCCCAGTGATGGGTTGCAGCTGGAAGGGCATCCGCTGCGTAGAACATATGCTGGATGGGTTGGCGGTTCATTCCGCTGTGGCGACCCCAGATTAATAAAGGGACTAAGCCGAAAAGAAAATGAATGAATGAATGAAAGCTGACTACTTAGCGGATTTCGCCTATCGCAGGTTATTTTAAGAACGTAACTCCCGCGATAAACGAGGGACCACTGTACTGCATGTAAGGACAAATCCCCCAAAATCAGCATTGCAGAAAGCTCAACAAGAAGACGATCATTATCAAACACAGCCACAAAACGGCAAACACTTTCCAACACGTGCTGTGTTATGTTCAGCATGATGTAATTGTTGCTCCTCAGTTACATCCAATATTTCACAAAGCCCATTAAGCCTTTCCAAAGCAAGTAATTGTTTCATGTTCATAAGCGGCGTGATTATTATTATTATTCCTTCATAATAATTATTCCCCCGCTTTTGTACTCGTCTCTCTTATTCAATACGCAGACAAAAGCCATATGTCTCAGATCCAGTTATGAATGAAATCTGGATAAGGATTTTCCTTTTTTTTAATTTCCAAACAGCGGCAATTAATATCCTGCCAGAGTTCGCCGTGTGTTTTTACGGCCACTTATTGTTAAGCGCAGTTGACAGAAGCAATGGAGATTTACACAATTCATTAACGCCGGCGATTTTCTTCTCACTTAGCGTTTTATGAAATGGTTACTTACTCTAAAATAGCCCCGGGGGAGCCCAGGCTTGTTGGGTGGCGGATAGATTAAAGTTTACATTGAAAGGAGAGATTGAATTGAGAGTAATCAATAGCATAATGGGGCGGCGGGAGCGAGCTCGAATGAAATTACCATATTTTTAATCTTAATTTTCCACTCTGTTTATCTGACAGTGTGGATGTGCAATCCAAAGGAGATAATGAGAGAGTGGGATATTGACACGCCGCCTCTCCAGAGTGCTTGTTTGAGTGATTAAATGCTGTGATGTGTGATTACTTTGTGTCGGGTGTCAGGGCAGACGGCCAGGGCTCGCCGAGCAGACAGACAGAAGGCCCGCGGCAGATGCACACGCGCACACACACATACACGCTAAGCTATAGCAGAGGTACAATGGGGGGAAACTCAAGCAATCCACATCCCAGTCAGCATGTATCCTGCTGATAGAAGAAGAAAATTACAGTAAAAGAAAAGTTTGCTCAATGAGTGGCCTATGGCAAGCTGGATTCATATTTAACCCCTTGTGTGCTGTTGGGGATGTTTTCATCCACTCCGGGGTGATTTTGAGGCTTAATTTGGCCACAACTTTCTCAGTGTTTCAGCAAATGTGATGATTTTTAGGTGATAAATCTTATTTTGACACATATTTTGGGAAAATGCTTTGGAATTTTTCAAAAACTTAACAATACACTGGGTAAATGGACTCCCCTTTCGTTATGTTGGTGGCTGTTTTTGCCACATTGACTTCTATTATAATGACATTTTTTGTTTCAAAGGCATGACAGCATATAATCATGCATTCTTGATTGTTGCTGGTTTTCCCTGTTGGGAAGAGGTAACATTTGCCATTTTTAATCAATATATTGTTTTAAACTACTAAACCTTCAATAAAGATCACTAGAAATGTCAATAAAAGATCCCATAATGCATTTCATAACCATAAATAAACAGAAAAAAGGCGAATCACAAAAAACAGAACCTGTTACAATGTACAAATAAGTAGTAGCATGAAAACAGAAACTATTGTAGTACATTTTAAGAATGTTTAAATATTAAATTGGCTTGCCATACAAATTATATTTTATTATATATTTATAGGGCCTCATGGTGGCGCAGTGGGTAGCACGTTCGCCTCACAGCAAGAAGGTCGCTGGTTCGAGCCTCGGCTGGGTCAGTTGGCGTTTCTGTGTGGAGTTTGCATGTTCTCCCCGTGTTGGCGTGGGTTTCCTCCGGGTGCTCCGGTTTCCCCCACAAGTCCAAAGACATGCGGTACAGGTGAATTGGGTAAGCTAAATTGTCTGTAGTATATGTGTGTGAATGAGTGTGTATGGATGTTTCACAGTGATAGGTTGCAGCTGGAAGGGCATCCGCTGTGTAAAACATATGCTGGATAAGTTGGCGGTTCATTCCGCTGTGGCGACCCCAGATTAATAAAGGGACTAAGCCGAAATGAAAATGAATATATATTTATATTTAGAGTATTACTATAAGGTACTTTCCACTTCTTGGCTTTCCTCATATTAGGGATCTTATCTGATCCAAAGGCCAACTTTAACTACAACTTTTGGTCAATTATGGTACCAAATGTACTGGCAGTTTATTACCAGGTTTTTGTACAGCAACGTACAGTATTTTATAACACCAATATCAGCAAACATCACTGCAAACTACCACAAATGTCAATAAAAGTCACTTTTTCAAACTGTTTAACATCAACATTTATGGGACGAAAGATCAAGGTCATTCATTCATTCATTCATTCATTCATTCATTCATTCATTCATTCATTCATTCGTTTTCTTTTCAGCTTTGTCCTTTTATTATAAAACCCATCATAATATTATTATTATAATATTACATTATTATTATTATATATTACATTATACATTACATTATTATACATACATTATTATTATAATATACATTATTATAAAACCCATTTTGATTTGAATTAATTTGGGGTCGCCACAACGGAATGAACCGCCAACTTATCCAGCATGTGTTTTACCCAGTGGATGCCCTTTCAGCCGCAACCCATCACTGGGAAACATCCATACACACTCATTCACACTCATACACTACGGACAATTTAGCTTACCCAATTTACCTGTACCGCATGTCTTTGGACTTGTGGGGGAAACCGGAGCACCCGGAGGAAACCCACACCAACACGGGGAGAACATGCAAACTCCACACAGAAATGCCAACTGACCCAGCCGAGGCTTGAACCAGCGACCTTCTTGCTATGAGGCGACTGTGCTACCCACTGCGCCACCGCGTCGCCCAGATCAAGGTCACAAAATCATAAAAAAAAACCTGTTAGTTTATGGATATTTTTAACAGTTTATACAGTATTTCTTTTACAACATATTACTCAAACTACTAAATTGTCAATAAAATTCCCTCTGTTAAAATGCAGAGTTGAATTTTCAACATCAAAAATCAACAGAGCAGAAATAAAAGTCCCATAATGCAATTCATAACCTTAAATAAACAGAAAAAGCAGTGAATCAGGAAAAACAGAACCTGTTAATTAACAAATAGCTTTTATACAGTGCAAAAATAAGTAGAAACTACTGCAGTATATATTTTAAGAATTAAATGTTAAATTGGCTTGCCATACACGATGAGTATCATTATAAAGTACTTTTTCCACTTCTCGCTGTTCCTCATTTTAGGGACTCTTATCTGATCCGAAGGCCAACTTTAAAGATAAAGTCTAGATGAGATACAGCTGTGGATGCTCACATCAATATAGCATCATTTTTGTGTCTACAACAATAATTAATATTTTTACAGTACTATGACGGTTGGGTTTAGGGTTAGGGTAGGGGTAGATGGTAATAAAATACAATTAATGGGTAAATTAATAAATAATATAAATAATTATCGTAAACTATCGTCCACGGCTGTATCCATTCTTGCAACAACTAACTTTAACCTCAGCTTTTGATGGCGAAAAGTTTTAAAAAGTGAATTTTATTGACATATGTTGGTCATTTATGGTACACATATGGTAAATATGGTACCATATTTAATATGGTAAACATATTAATAACCTAACAGGTTCAATACTGATTCACTGTATTTATTTGTGGTTATGAGTTGCATTATGGGTTGATCTCTGCTCTGTTGACGTTTGATGACTCTGCAGTTTAACAGAGTGACTTTTATTGGCATTCTAGTAGTTAAAACTATTGTATATGAAATAATATAGAGAATTAAGTCTAACAAATAAGTACTGCCAGTCTATTACCAGGTTTTTATACAGTAATTTACAACAACACAGGCAAAATATCACTTCACCTCACAAAATATAAACTATTAAACATGTAAATAAACTACACAATGAGTATTATTATAAGGTACTTTCCACTTCTTGCCGTTCCTCATCTTAAGGGACTCTTATCTGATCCGAAGGCCAACTTTAACTTCAAGTTTTGATGTTGAAACGTTTGAAAAACTGACTTTCATAGACATTTTTAATAGTCTGAAGTGATATATTGTCTGAGTTGGTGTAGTAAATTATGGTACAAAAATCTGGTAATAAACTGCCAGTACTTTATCTGTTATTTACATTTTTGCACCATAATTTACAACACCAATAAGCACAAAATATCATCTCAAACTATTAAGCATGTCAATAAAAGTCACTCTTTCAAACTTTTCAATATTAATATTTGTTGGAAGAGAGTTCAAGGTGGCAAAATCATTAAAAAATGTGAAAAATCACATCTATCTTTAACAGTGTATATATTATTTCTTATACAATATATTGTTTGAGTACTAAAATTGCAATTAAATGTCAATGAAAGATCCCATAATGCATTTCATATTGAATAAAGATAAAAGCAGCGTACAAATAAGTAGTAGCACAAAAGCAGAAACTACTTAAGTACATTTCAAAGATTAAATATTAAATTGGCTTGCCATACACAATGAGTATTATTATAA
>CAIGQW010041384.1:610567-620947 GCA_903798125.1 Danio choprae
ATAATAATAATAATAATAATAATAATAATAATAATAATAATAATAATTCATTTATTCATTTCGGCTTAGTCCCTTTATTAATCTGAAATCGCCACAGCAGAATGAACCACCAACTTATCCAGCATATGTTTTACACAGCGGATGCCCTTCCAGCCACAACCCATCTCTGGGAAACATCCATACACACTCATTCACACACATACACTACGGACAATTTAGCTTACCCAATTCACCTATAGCGCATGTCTTTGGACTTGTGGGGGAAACCGGAGCACCCGGAGGAAACCCACGCCAACACGGGGAGAACATGCAAACTCTACACAGAAACGCCAACTGACCCAGCCGAGGCTCGAACCAGCGACCTTCTTGCTGTGAGGCGATCGTGTTACCCACTGCGCCACCGCGTCCCCAATAATAATAATAAATTATTATTATTATTATTTTTATATTTAAAATTATGTAAACATTTATTTTTAACTTTAATAAAATTTTATTTGACATTTTTATTATATTTTTTATTTTATTTAATCCTTATTTTTACAACAAGGAAATTGAAGGACTACGAATGTTTTGCATTTTTTCAGACATTTTGTGTTAAGAGTTTCATAAAATAAATGATTTGATTTCTTAAACAGTTGTAATCAAACAAAGGCACAACACATTTAATTGGTGTAATATGTAAATTACATAATCTAATATGTAAATAAAACTTCCATTTATTTTTGGCAAATAGATTTGTTGCTTTATAGTTGTACTAAATACAGCTTTATACTGTAAATTCAGTTTTTAACGACTGTAATTCTGTCTGAATTGTCCACATCACTGGCATCCCACACATGCTAACATGAAGATCTCGAACTCTCTGTGCTCCATGACTCATTTTTAAGGCCTGAAATTCTTGTAAACTTCATAACCTCAGTCAAAAAGTTAAACCAAGGACATTCTGGCTTTAAAGGAAACCCTGAGATGATTATTTATAAAACTAAGCAGCAATTAAAGTCATGAGTCACGAAAAAGACCTTGAACATGTTTAAAATGCTGGAGAATCAGGAATAGTCGTATCTATTTTATAGGTATTTATGATTATTTACTTGAAGTAGTTTTAAAGGTGCAGTAGGTGATGGTCCTCAGAAACATTTAGTGTTGTGCTGGTTGAAAGTCTCTTCACGTTCCAATAGTAATGATTAAAGTAAATGATCTACATGTATTTATGTGTATTTTTATATTCTGGGTGAGGCATAAGACTACAAAATGTTCATCCAATTAAATATTGTCGGGCCGATAATTCCCATAATTCTGATAAGTAGCCCAAACTGCCTGTCAACAAATGTATCGGTGTTTCCCAGTACTGGGTTGCAGCTGGAAGGGCATCCGCTGTGTAAAACATATGCTGGATAAGTTGGCGGTTCATTCCGCTGTGGCGACCCCTGATTAATAAAGGGACAAAGCCGAAAAGAAAATTAATGAATGATTATTCCAACTTAGGGCAACACTGTGGCTCAGTGGTTAGCACTGTTGCCTCACAGCAAGAAGGTCGCTGGTTCGAGTCCCGGGTGGGCCAGTTGGCATTTCTGTGAGGAGTTTGCATGTTCTCCCCGTGTTGGTGTGGTTTCCCCCACAGTCCAAACACATGCGCTATAGGGGAATTGGATGAACTAAATTGCCCGTAGTGTATGAGTGTATGGGTGTTTCCCAGTACTGGGTTGCAGCTGGAAGGTCATCCGCTGTCTAAAACATATGCTGGATAAGTTGGCGGTTCATTCTGCTGTGGCGACCCCTGTGAATAAAGGCACTAAGCCGAAGGAAAATGAATGAATGAATTATTCCAACTTAAACAAATACATCCAGATTTAAAGCAAAAGCACAAACACTAGAATAAAAAGCAGCACAGACCTTCCTAGACTTATTATATAGACTAATGCTTATTTACTGTTTAAATATCCATAAATGAGCTGTTTTCCATATTATGTGATTCATGTTTTTATTTTTCCCTGTTTATTTCTGCTTTTGAATTGCATTATGGAAGCTTGAGCTTACTCCCAACAACATTTAATTAATAATAATAATAATTATTATTATTATTATTATTATTATTATTATTATTATTATTATTATTATTATTATTATTATTATAACAACAACTTAAGCTTAAAAAGTGACTTCTCTGAACATTTGTAGTAGTTTACAGTGGTATATTGTGTGGGTTGCTGTTGTATATTACTCTACAAACACCTTAATAAACTCCCAGTACATTCTGTTATCTCACAGACTTATTTCTCTATTTATTATTATGTCTTATACATTATATTATTACAAACTACTAAATGTCAATAGTCACTTTGTTAAACTGTAGAGTTGAATTCTCAACATCAGAAGTGGACAGAGCAGAGATCGACATCCCATAATGCAAGTCACAACCGTAAATAAATGGAAAACACACAAAATACGGAAACTGTTCATTAACATTAGTGCGTTTAAACCCAAATTTAGGTCAAATATGGACAAAACCAACCAATGAGTTGGTTTTTGGAATTAAATATATAGCCCAAATGTAGCTCAGCTTTTGGGTCTCCAGGGCCACATATGTTGCACAAAATTGGATTAAAACAACACAACATTTATTATAGTGCACATAGCCTAATATAGGTAATTTATCAAGTATAATTTTATCATTAAACCCTGTCCAGGTGTGTTAAAGTGAGCAGGTACCTGAGGTCTGAGGAGATTGTTTTTTAAGTGTTTAGATATTTTTGAACCCTCAGATTCAGATTTTCACACATTTCTCATCTAAATATTGTATAAATCATTCAAACATCAATGGAAAGCTTATTTATCCCACGTTCACATACATATATATATATATTCATTTACAAAACCTGACACTTGTGACTGGTTTTGTGGTCTCCAGGGTCACATATTTAACCCAAAATTGGATTAAAACAACCCTACAGTTTTTTAAATGTACATAGCCTACTATAAGTGAGCAGGTACCTGAAGTCTGCGCTAAGCGTGTTTGGACTGTGGGGGAAACACCCGGAGGAAACCCACGCCAACTGACCCAGCCGGGACTCAAACCAGCGAACAATTAGAACATTATGTTGGTCCTGGGACAACATTCCAATCAACCAATAAGAATTAAGGATTATGTCTTCAGTTTATTTTAAGTTTTGGCTTATAGGGTTATGCACTTTTACAGGATTGTCATCAAACTGTCATGCCACTCTGATTTAGGGAATAATTTACAGTTATGGTTGGGTTTAGGGGTAGGGATTAATTATGGATTACATTTTTCAACAATGATGTTCCGGGATCAACAAAGATGTTAATTATACTTGGCAAAAATCACACCCACCATTTTTAATGAGTACTATAACTAGTCCACATCGTAAAAAAATATCTGTTAATGAACAGTTTCTGTATTTTGTGTTTATTTCCGGTTGTGAACTGCATTATGGGATGTTGATGTCTGCTCTGTCCACTTTTGAGGTCGAAAATTTAACTCCACAGTTTAGCAAAGGGACTTTTATTGACATTTTAGTAGTTTGTAATAATATAATGTAAAAGAAATTATAATATATATAGAGAAATAAGTCTGGAAAATGACAGAAAATGTAACAGAAAAGTAATATACAACACCAACCCATACAATAAAGCACTGCAAACTATTATAAATGTTCATAAAAGTCACTTTTTCACACTTTTCAAGGTTAAGTGTGGAAAAATTAAAACTTTAATCACATAATATAGAAAACTGCTCATTTACAGCATTGTTTACAGTGTATTTTATCATCAGGGAAAGCGGTGTGTTACGCTCGGAGGAGATTTCTAGTGTTTAGATCATTTTGAACCCTCAGATTCAGATTTTACTAATATCTTTCATCCAAATATTGTCCTATATAAACCATACATTCACCAATGGAAAGCTTATTTATTCCACTTTCACCTAATGTACAGTCATGGCCAAAGGTTTTTAGAGTGACACAAATATGAGTTTTGACAAAGTTTGCTGCTAAGCTGCTTTTAGATCTTTGTTTCAGTTGTTTCTGTGATGAACTGAAATATAATTACAAGCACTTCATACGTTTCAAAGGCTTTTATTTATATTACATGACATTTATGAAAGAGTCAGTATTTGCAGTGTTGGCCCTTCTTTATCAGGACCTCTGCAATTGGACTGGGCATGCTCTCAATCACCTTCTGGGCCAAATCTTGACTGATAGCAGCCCATTCTTTCATAATCAGAATTAGTGGGTTTTTGTTTGTCCACCCGCGTCTTGAGGATTGACCACAAGTTCTCAATGGGATTAAGTTCTGGGGAGTTTCCAGGTCATGGACCCAAAATTTTAACGTTTTGGTCCCCGAGCCACTTAGATATCACTTTTGTCTTATGGCCCGGTGCTCCATCGTGCTGGAAAATGCATTGTTCTCCACCAAACTGTTGTTGGATTGTTGAGGAAGTTGCTGATGGAGGGTGTTTTGGTACCATTCATTATTCATGGCTGTGTTTTTGGGCAAAATTGTGAGTGAGCCCACTGCCTTGGATGAGAAGCAACCCCACACATGAATGGTCTCAGGATGCTTTACTGTTGGCATGACACAGGACTGATGGTAGCACTCACCTTTTCTTCTCCGCACAAGCCTTTTCCAGATGCCCCAAACAATCGGAAAGGGGCTTCATCTGAGAATGACTTTGCCCCAGTCCTCAGCAGTCCATTCGCCATACTTTTAGCAGAAGATCAATCTGTCCGTGACGTTTTTTTGGACAGAAGTGGCTTCTTTGCTGCCCTTCTTAACACCAGGCCATCTTCCAAAAGTCTTGGCCTCACCGTATGTGCAGATGCGCTCACACCTGCCTGCTGCCATTCCTGAGCAAGCTCTGCACTGGTGGCACTCCGATCCCGCAGCTGATTCCTCTTTAGGAGACCATCCTGGCACTTGCTGGACTTTCTTGGACGCCCTGAAGCCTTCTTAACAAGAATTGAACCTCTTTCCTTGAAGTTCTTGATGATCCTATAAATTGCTGATTTAGGTACAATCTTAGTAGCCACAAAATCCTTGCCTGTGAAGCCATTTTAATGCAACTCAATGATGCTGCACGCGTTTCTTTGCAGGTCACCATGGTTAACAATGGAAGAACAATGATTTCAAGCATCACCCTCCTTTAAACATGTCAAGTCTGCCATACTAACCCAATCAGCCTGACATAATGATCTCCAGCCTTGTGCTCGTCAACATTCTCACCTGAGTTAACGAGACGATTACTGAAATGATCTCAGCAGCTCCTTTAATGACAGCAATGAAATGCAGAGGAAAGATTTTTTCAGGATTAGGTTAATTTTCATGACAAAGAAGGACAACGCAGATCATCTGATCACTCCTCAGAACATTCTGGAGTATATGCAAATTACTATTATAAAACCTTAAGCAGCAACTTTTCCAATATGTAATTCTCAAAACTTTTGGCCACAACTTTATATAAAACTCAATTTCCAAAAACTGACACTTATAACTGGATTTGTGGTCTCCGGGGTTACATATTTAACCCAATATTGGATTAAAACAACTTTGTGTTTTATTTATAATGTACATAGCCTACTGTAAGTATTTTATCAAGTATAATTTCATCATTAAAGCCTGTCTGTGTGTTATAAACTGAGCCGGTACCTGCGGTCTGAGGAGACCCTGAGATCACAGACTCAAACATTTCTCATCCAAATATTGTCCTATATAAATCATATTTGAATAGAAAGCTTATTTATTCTTAGTTTTGTGATCTCCAAGGTCACATATTTAACCCAAAATTGGTCAAAACAACCCTGCGTTTTGTTTACAGTGTACATAGCCTACTATAAGTATTTTATCAAGTATAATTATCACTAAAGCCTGTCCGGGTGTGCTATAAAGTGAGCCTGAGCTCTGAGGAGATTGTCTTTTCTGAACCCTGATTTTCAAACACTTTTCATCCACATATTGTCCTATAAAAAAACCATATATACATTAATGGAACGATTACACATGATTTATACATCTCAATTACCAAAAACTGACACTTATGACTGGATTAGTGGTCTCCAGGGTCCCACATTTAACCCAAAATGGGAATAAAACAACCCAATTTTTATAGAGCACATAGCCTACTATAAGTATTTTATCAAGTATATTTTTATTAAAGCCTGTCTGTGTGTTAAAGTGTGCAGGTACCTGAGGTCTGAGGAGATTGTCTTAGTCTTTTTTGAAGCCCCAGATTACAAATATTCAAACATTACTCATCCAAATATTGTCATATATACATCATACATCAATGAAAAGCTTAATAATTCTTAGTTTTGTGGTCTCCAGGGTCGCATATTCCACCCAAAATTGGATTAAAGCAACCCTGTGTTTTATTATATAGCATATAACCTATAAAAACCACTGAAAAGTTGTTTGGTCAATGGTAAATATTCTAAAATCCCTCTAGAAGACCCATATATTCAAATATCAAACAATAAGCCAAACATTGTCAATCAAAACAAACCATACGTCAATGGAAAGCTTATTTATAAAGCTTATGTATACATATAAATGCGTTTATAAATTTTAATTGGCACTTAAAACTGCTTTTGTGGTCCTGGGTCACATTTCGCCTAAAATTGGGTAGAAATAAGCCAGTTTTTTCTTTTAAAGAGTATACGATAAGTAGCCTATTTTACCATTCTGGGAACGAGGTGCGTTAAAATGCGCGGGTATACCGGAGGTCTGAGGAGATTTCTTTAGTGTTTAAAACAACCACATTTTTTAGTGCACATAACCTATAAGTAATAAATCAAGTATAATTTGATCATTAAAGCCTGTCTGTGTTATAAAGTACCTGAGGTCTGCTCCCCGGGCACATCATCAGGACTGAAGCCCAGCGCGCTGTACGCGTCTTTCACCAGGCTGCAGTTGAGCGCGCGCACATCCGCGGGGACGCACAGCACCACGAGCGCGCACACAGCCCACATCACCAGCAGCTCCTGAAGATTTATTCCGCGGCAGATCTCAAGCAATCCTCCAGACTGTCTATTCTGCGGTGAAATCTCCTCTGGGTTTGTCAGCGGAAAGCATCGCGAGTAGATCTCGCAACTTCTGTTCGGAGTTTACTTCTGCGCGGGTTTGACGGAGAGGAGAGTTTACTGAGGGCAGCGTGCTGCATACGTCATCACACGGGGATGAACGTGCTCCGTTTTACCACAGCAGAGATGCATGGCACAAATTAATGTGTGTCGGGGCGTGCAACAGCAATGGGATTTGAGAATTGTTGGCTGGGAGGCCCTGAACCCAGTGACCTCTTGAACAACCCCTTTGGATGTCTATGCTTTTTTACAGGTGTAAAGTAGCTAATGCATACATTTCTTCATACAAGCAGCCATATAAGTTTAAAAGGATTTTTTCAAAAACAAAAAAGGGATTCAGTAATTATAAACATGAAAATAATAATAGTTAATAGTAAATACTAGTGTTTCTGAAGCATACTAAAATACTTGTATTGGTTTGTTGTGTTGCCAGTGATGGGTTGCAGCTGGATGGGCATCCGCTGTGTTAAACATATGCTGGATAAGTTGGCGGTTCATTCCGCTGTGGCGACCCCAGATTAATAAAGGGACTAAGCCGAAAAGAAAATGAATGAATGAATGAATGAATGGTCTGTTGTGGTGATCCTATAGTTGCTATGGTAACAACTAGTAATATTAACTATTAGTTTAAATTTATTAGATTACATTTAATAGATTAAATTAAAATAAAGTATGGAATAGTAATTCATAGTAATATAATGACTTCGAATCATAATAAAAAAAACTTATATTGATTGTATAGTGACATATGGTAACAACATATATAACATACGGTATTACAATGAACCACAGTTTACTGTATTAAAAATCAGAACTGCCTTAAATCCTTCGTGGCATAGATTCAACAAGGTACTGAAAATATTCCTCAGAGATTTTGCTCCATATTGACATGATAGCATCACGCAGTTGCTGTATCCACCATCTCCTGTTCCACCACATCCCAAAGGTGCTCTATTGGATTGAGTTCTGGGGACTGTGGAGGCCATTTGAGTACAGTGAACTCATTGTCATGTTCAAGAAACCAGTCTGAGATGATTCGTGCTTTATGACATGGCGCGTTATCCTGCTGGATAAAACCATCAGAAGATGGGTACACTGTGGTCATAAAGGGATGGACATGGTCAGCAACAATATTCAGGTAGGCTGTGGTGTCGACACGATGCTCAATTGGTACTAATGGACCCAAAGTGTGCCAAGAAAATATCCCCCACACCATTACACCACCACCACCAGCCTGAACCTTTGATAAAGGGCAGGATGGATCCATGCTTTCATGTTGTTGAAGCCAAATTCTGACCCGACCATCCGAATGTCACAGCAGAAATGGAGACTCATCAGACCAGGCAACGTTTCTCCAATCTTCTATTGTCCAATGTTGGTGAGCCTGTGTGAATTGTAGCCTCAGTTTCCTGTTCTTAGCTGACAAAAGTGGCACCAGGTGTGGTCTTCTGCTGCTGTAGCCCATCCGCCTCAAGGTTGGACGTGTTGTGCGTTCAGAGATGCTCTTCTGCAGACCTCGGTTGTAACGAGTGGTTATTTGAGTCACTGTTGCCTTTCTGTCAGCTGGAACCAGTCTGGCCATTCACCTCTGGCATCAACAAGGCATTTGCGCTCACAGAACTGCCGCTCACTGGATATTTCCTCTTTTTCAGACCATTCTCTGTAAACCCTAGAGATGGTTGTGCGTGAAAATCCCAGTAGATCAGCAGTTTCTGAAATACTCAGACCAGCCCGTCTGGCACCAACAGCCATGCCACGTTCAAAGTCTCTTAAATCACCTTTCTTCCCCATTCTGATGCTCGGTTTGAACTGCAGCAGATCGTCTTGACCATGTCCACATGCCTAAATGCACTGCCATGTGATTGACTGATTAGAAATGTACGTTAACGTGCGATTAGACAGGTGTACCTTATTAAGTGGCCAGCAAGTGTATATTATAATATAATTAACTATAGTATGCTTCAAAAACACTACATTATATATTTACTATATACTATAAATTACTATAGTGTTTTTCTTCATGTGGGTGTATTCAGTAGTTGTTTCAGCCAAGATATAGAAAATAAACAAACAATATAAAATTTAATTAAAAGCAATTTCTCACAATTTGGACTGTTTTCTTGACTATTACACAACAATTTTGGCTTATAATTTGGAATTTTTATTGCCCTAATAAAACAATTTAAGTAACATTTAGTTTAAACTTTTAGATCATTTAATTTCAGCTAACTTTACTATATGAATTGCTAAAATATGAGGAATTAAGTCAAACAAATAATAATAAAACAAATACCAATGCTACATTCTAGTTTTTTTGAAAGTGTTGTAGCTGTGAAATAATGGAAATCATTCAGTGTAGTGATACATAAATAATGCACTTAAAACATGCCGGAAATACTTTAGCTGTGTGTTTATCTGAAAACACCTTAAAATGCTCATAAGCCAATCAGAATCAAGCATTCAACCGCTTGTAGAACAGTATAAAATAAAGCAGCTCTAGTTGTGTTTAAGACCAACAATTAATACTTACAACTTTAAAATCAAAGACGAAAGGTGCCACTAAGAATAGTTTATTATCGGGTGACTGAAAATGGGTTGTGATATACAGAATGCATAAAATGCTAGCTATATCCAAAGTTTAGAACTTGAATCCCATGCAGTGAAATTAGCGTAACATTTCAGCACCAAGAGCATGTGCTAAAAACAACACTGTCCACAAAAATCACTGAAACCTATAATTAGAGTAAGGTTAGAGAGAGGGATGTGTGTTTACACTGATATACATGCTGTTTTCCCCCCAGTTCTCCTTCTGCCAGCTTCACTCCCACACACTGACTCATGTGCACGCACACACACACACACATCACCGGACACATTCGGTAACCAAACCTGCCAATCAGACACACCAGGGACGCCGCTTAGGACAATTCAAAGGGCCCACCGCGTCAGGTTGGTAGTGGTGGTGTAATGGTGTGGGGGATATTTTCTTGGCACACTTTGGGCCCAATAGTACCAATTGAGCATCGTGTCAACGCCACAGCCTACCCGAGTATTGTTGCTGACCATGTCCATCCCTTTATGACCAAAGTGATATCCTTCCAGCAGGATAACGTGCCATGTCAAAGTGCAAATAATCTCTGACTGGTTTCTTGAACATGACAATGAGTTCACTGTACTCGAATGGCCTCCACAGTCCCCAGATCTCAATCCAATAGAGCACCTTTGGGATGTGGTGGAACAGGAGATTCGCATCATGGATGTGCAGCCGACAAATCTGCAGCAACTG
>CAIGQW010041384.1:650947-664922 GCA_903798125.1 Danio choprae
TGTTTTAATGATAAATAATTTGCCAACTGTGTGCTTCTGTTTAGGGCTGAATAACACTGAAGTTTAGTTTGGAGGTTGAATTCAGTTTTAAGTTTTTCATCATAATTATATTTTAATGTTTTGTCGGTGTGTTTGTGAAGGTTTGGTTTGGGGACGGGCTCGCTGTGAGTTTCCTTCAGTAGTGCAGATACCAGTGTGTTTAGAGGATGACACACTGTAGGTTTCTCATTGGCCAGAAGGGCTTTATACTGGACAGACTGGGGGTCAGACTGATGCAGGTGTAGCCAGAACTGAACAGCTCGTTTCTGAATCTCCAAATTCAGCGGGTATAAACCCAGTTCAGCTCTGCAGGCAGTGTTAGAGGTGTTTCTGTGGACATGTCATATGTTTAATACAATTGTGTTCATTCAATTAAACTTTTATTCCAATTTTCTAATTTTAATACTGGTCCCCAAATCTCACTCCCACACAGTAAGATTGGTTTGATAATAGCCTGATATAATTTAATCCATGTTTTAGTTATCTGTAATTGGCCAAATGGTGACTTTATGGCGTAGAATGCTCTGCGAGCCCTCTCACTCAGGGTCTTGACAGCGAGACTGAAGCCCCCAGAGGCGGAGATCTGGATGCCCAGGTAAGAGTAGCTACTACAGTGCTCCAGACCTTCTCCTCTGTAAGTGAGCTGATATTTGTGTACCTGAGATCTGGCCTTCTTCTGGAACACCATGACTCTGGTCTTGTCCAGGTTGACCGTCAGTGCCCATTCCTCACAATACTGCTCCAACAGGGTCAGGCTGTGCTGGAGACCCTCTGCTGTGGGAGACAGCAGCACCAGGTCGTCCGCGTACAGCAGGCACTTTACTTCAGAGTCGAGCAGAGTGAGGCCAGGGATGCAGCCGGAGCCGTCCAGAATGTCTGCCAGATCATTAATGTAGATGTTAAACATGGCATTTCTGTGTGGAGTTTGCATGTTCTCCCCGTGTTGGCGTGGGTTTCCTCCGGGTGCTCCGGTTTCCCCCACAGTCCGAACACATGCGCTATAGGGGAATTGAATAAACTAAATTAGCCGTAGTGTATGTGAATGAGTGTGTACGGGTGTTTCACAATACTGGGTTGCAGCTGGAAGGGCATCCGCTGTGTAAAACATATGCTAGAATAGTTGGCGGTTCATTCCACTGTGGCGACCCCTGATGAATAAAGGGACTAAACCGAAGGAAAATGAATGAATGAATGAAAAAAAAAACTTAACCCAACATTGGATTTGACAATATTTGACCCAACATTGAGTTAAAACAACCCAGCGTTATTTAGAGTGTGTACATACAAAAAAATGAATCTGGTAATTCAAAAGGCAACAATTCGTTCAATAATAAATCCTACAAAAATAAGCTCTCTTCAAATTAATTCGCACTTGGGTATCACTGAAAGCTGTGAATTAACCCCAGTCCATGATAACAGTGTTACGGCCTCACGCTTTTATCTCCAAAGAGTGTAAAACTAAGGACAAATGCTCGAGCGCTCCTCCAGACGTCAGCGTGATGAATGTGCTCCCGATAACTGTGTGCTTTAGGTAAACGTCTGCAATGAGATGCAACAGCAACAGTTTAAAATGAGGAATATGTGCGGTAAATGCTCTTTTCATCCGTAATCCTCGGCTCATTTGCATTTTAATTCTGTTGGCTTTTCCTCAGCCTCGAAGCCAAATCCCGTTCGCCGGTGAATGAGGCCTGTGTACCCTCGTAGACACACACACACACACACACACACACACACACACACACACACAATGGTATTTGCTATCGCTTTCACAGGATCAAATCAGAAATCCAATCGCTTCATCACAGCAGTTGGGAAGTCAAACAGGTCTTAATGAGCTAAATGGATTTCAGTGAGTTATTAGACCAAAGCTGTGACTTCTTAATTGTGAAATAGCCCACATGAAAAAAATACTATAGTCATTTATAGTAATACAATTTGAACTATAGCCTACTATAGTAAAGTGTATTAAACTGTTGGCTATATACTGTAGTATTTACAACTTTTTGTTAATGAACGCTACTTAACTATAGTGAACTTCATTCATTCATTCATTTTCATTTCGGCTTAGTCCCTTTATTAATCTGGGGTCGCCACTGCGGAATGAACCGCCAACTTATCCAGCATATGTTTTTACGCAGCGGATGCCCTTCCAGCTGCAACCCATCACTGGGAAACATCCACACACACTCATTCACACACATACACTACGGACAATTTTAGCTTACCCAATTCACCTATACCACATGTCTTTGGACTTGTGGGGGAAACTGGAGCACCCGGAGGAAACCCACGCCAACACGGGGAGACCATGCAAACTCCACACAGAAACGCCAACTGACCCAGCCGAGGCTCGACCAGCGACCTTCTTGCTGTGAGGCGAACATGCTACCCACTGCGCCACCGTGAGGCCCCTATAGTGAACTTATAAACTGTAATACTGTAGTATACTTTATTTTTTACTACAGTAAACTGTGGTGTATAGTTGCACTCAATGCAGGACATGACGAAACGGGAACACTTACAGGATATTAAGGGTTTATTAACACTTACAGGATACATGCACGGGGATGGAACAGGAACCTCAGACAGGACATCGATGTATAGACAATACAAAACCGGACCACGAAGGACACAGACGAAAGGGTATAAATAGATGTGGGATGATTAACTAAGGAGACACAGGGGATAAACACAGGTGAAATGAATGAACACAGATGATGGCGGGAAAGACAGGACAAAGGGATCACATGACGAAAACAATAGCACATGACACGACAGAACACTGACAATAGTAGTGTAATATACCCTATAGTTGTAGAAAAGTACCCTATAGTTGTACAGTATAGACTGATTTCACACGGCCGCCATTTTAAAAGTGAAACCGAGGCTGCGGTGGGAAGAAACCTGGAAGTATAGACTGGAGTCACACAGGAATGTTGTGTACCTTGCTATATATCTTATCAGCGAAGAGAAAATGACACAAATGTATAATTTCACGGCCTTCCGAGTGACCCGAAGGTCCGTTCTGAATGGATAGTGAAAGAAAAAGGAATATCGGACCTCATTTTCAGCTAAATTAAGGGAAATGGCACTAGTTAGCTAATGTTATCTTTCCCAAACACACGTTTTAGATACCGTTTATCAAACTCAAGTTAATGAACTGATTCTTTCACTATATTAGACTAGTCACGATACTGAATTCGGCACCAATCTTTACTGAAATAAAAAGAAAGTCCATTTCCTGCTAACATTTAAGCGCTGTTGAGCGCGTTCATAAACACAGCTGATTTGCCATAATATTCACCAGTGCTCAACAGAAATGACTGTGATTGGCCGTGAAGGTCATCAGTTCACTGCACTTCACCGATGTTTAACCGAATGCAAACACAGACGAGTGATCCGCTAATGAATCGACTGATCTTCGCGGCTTTAAAACGCTCCAGCGTCCATGTATCTGTGTTCGCACTTGGTGAAGAACGGTAAACTGCACAGCCAATCACAGTCATTTCTGTTGAGCACAATGGCAAATCAGCGGTGTTTATGAACGTGCTTAAATGTTAGCAGAAAATGGACGTTTTTAAAATGTCAGTACCGGGACCACACTATTACAGACAACACGAGGGTGTGCTACAGAGGACTGCATTGTTTTATCGCTCACCGGGTTACAGGCTGAAGCCTGCTTCATAGAATGAAGTAAGCGTATTCGCTTGTTACTAGAAGGCGGGGCTTTATTCACCATATTGACCGTTACACTTTTCCCCATGTAAAAAGATACCAGTGACATGTCTTGTGTATTATCTTTGGTCTGCGGTTCAAAAACACTACTATTTACTGTACGATACTATAGTATTTTTGATGTGAGAGGTGCCTTTTTACTGCTTAAAGTAGCTAAAAAGTCAAACATTTGCTTGTATTCATTAAAAAAAAAAACTCAAACTGAGACTTGAAATCTTAAAGGGTCAGTTCAACCAAGAAAGAAAATGTACTCTATGTACTCTTTCGCTCCAGCATATTAACTTCACTGGTAAACTGCAATAAATACTGTAGTATACTTTGTTTTACTACAGTAAACTGTGGTGTATTGTAGTGTAATATACCCTCTAGTTGTAGAAAACTAGAGTATTGGGTCATTCTTTACATTACTATTGTTGTGTGACAAGAACTGTAGAATTACTGCAACAGATTAATTCAAGTACATGAGTAGGTCATGGGTTAAAAACACTACAGTTTACTATAAGTTACTGTAGTATTTGTCATGTGGGAGGTGCCTTTTAAGTTGCTAAAATGTCAAACATTTTCTTGAATTCATTAAAAAGTCAAATTGAGACCGACAGTAGCTCAGTGGTTAGCACTGTGGCCTCATAGCAAGAAGGTTGCTGGTTCGAGTCCCGGCTGGGCCAGTTGGCATTTCTGTGTGGAGTTTGCATGTTCTCCCTGTGTTGGCGTGGGTTTCCTCCGGGTGCACCGGTTTCCCCCCCAGTCTAAACACATGCGCTATAGGTGAACTGGGTAAGCTAAAGTGTATGTGTGTGAATGAGTGTGTATGGATGTTTCCCAGTGATGGGTCGCAGCTGGAAGGGCATCCGTTGCGTAAAAAACATATGCTGGATAAGTTGGCGGTTCATTCCGCTGTGGCGACCCCAGATTAATAAAGGGACTAAGCCGAAAAGAAAATGAATGAATGAAAATTGGCCGTAGTGTGTGTGTGTGTGAGAGAGAAAATTAGTGTGTATGGGTGTTTCCCAGTACTGGGTTGCAGCTAAAAGGGCATCCCCTGTGTAAAACATGCTGGAATAGTTGACGGTTCATTCCGCTGTGGCGACCTCTGAAATAGAGACTAAGACAAAGGAAAATTAATGAATTGACACTGACTTGAAATCTTAAAGGGATAGTTCACCCAAAATAAAAATGTACTCACTATTTACCCTCCCTCAAATGGTTCTAAACCTTTATGACTTTTTTTACTCTGTTGAACACATTAGAAGATATTTTGAAGAATGTTGGAAACTGGTAACTATTGAGTACCATAGTGTTTAAAGAAATCCTATTTAAGTGGTTTTACCAGTTTCAACGTTCACTCAACAACAACAAAAAAAGAAACTCATAAACATTTCCAAACACTGGAGGGAGAGTGAAGTTTCATTTTTAGGTGAACTAGACCTTTATTGGTAAAACAGAATCATGCTTTCTTACACTAAACTGTAAAAATCTGTTCTTACTTACAGTTTTTGTCTGGTTTTTAGTCCAAATATCTAAAATACTTAAACCAAGAAGCGTTTTCTAGACAAGCAAAAAAATATTGCCTCATTTCCAGAACACTGTGTCAAAGATTGAGTACGTTTTTCCTTCAAGCAAGCGCAACAATCTGCCCACGGGGTCAAGCTGAAAACAAGATTATTTTGCTTGTTTTAGGGAAAAACTCACTTCAATTTGACTCATTATTGTTAAAAAGCGAGACAATAACTTTTACTTGTCTAGAAAATGCCTCTGGATTGAAGACTTTTTAGATATTTGGACTTCTGTGTGGAGTTTGCATGTTCTCTCCGTGTTGGCGTGGGTTTCCTCCGGGTGCTCCGGTTTCCCCCACAAGTCCAAACACATGCGGTAGGTGAATTGGGTAAGCTAAATTGTCTCTAGTGTTTGTGTGTGAATGAGTGTGTATGGATGTTTCCCAGTGATGGGTTGCAGCTGGAAGGGCATCCGCTTGCGTAAAACATATGCTGGATAAGTTGGCGGTTCATTCCGCTGTGGCGACCCCAGATTAATAAAGAGACTAAGCCGAAATGAAAATGAATGAATGAATGGACTAGAAACAGTTTTTTCTTGTAGTGATGAAGCTGCTGAAATTATATGTAAGATGAACAGATCTATAATTGTACCGAGTTTAATTTTGAGCACCAAATGCATGAACAAAAATGAGTGGAAGGCCTGAAAACCCAGAGCAGCTTTGGATCCGTCTCTCCTTTGTTGTCCTGGTTTTGTGTGTTGAAAGGCCTGCCGGTGGTCAGTCTGCGAGCGCTGTGTGGATTATACTGTGATCTGCAGAGACGTGTCAGCGAGAGGCCAGAGAGCCATCGGTCCACTCATTTCATGGTCACTCCACTAAACCGCTCTGGGCGACGCCACAGTATTCATGCATCTGAATAAGCGGAAAAGCAGGATTGAAGACACGGTGAAGTGAACACATGTGTCACTCAAGCCCAGTGGTGTAAAGTACAAATGAAAGCCCTGCTATACTTCAAACGAAGTGAAATGACGTCATTTCAAACTAAATCCGGCCAAAACGGTGAACAAAACCCAACATAAACACAACCTAAAACATGATCCATTCTGAGTGTGCCTCGTGCAGGTGAGTGGGCTTGACAAACCACCCGTAGACAACACAGTCTGTCATCTGATACCTAAGGCGGATTTATACTTCTGCGTGGAGTGACCGGCGTGACCCAAGGCGCATGTCTTGCACGTAGTTGTGCATTTATACTTCTGTGTGTTGTTTGTGTTGCTCTGCAATAGCACTTCTCAAACACTAGCTGGCAGTAGGTTTTTGTTCCTCTGTATCGAGTTTCTTTGCAGGGGGTTTGTTTTTTCTGAATGCTACAAGTAGCTAAAACTCGCTCATTCAGAGGAGGGAACCGGCGGACGTGCAACATCTTTAATTATAAGGTAAACACAAAACAAAAGTTTCCATCTGGAGCTCCTTCACGGGACTCGACACTTGTAAACACTCGCACCATTGGGCTTGCGGATCTCAGCACTGCCCACACTCCTCACCGATACCAAGTCAATCAATCACAGAGCTTGCGCTACGCATCATTGCAACATGTAGTTACGCTTTTTTAAGAGGTGTGCATCAGCGTCAGCATCAGCCACGGCAAAAGCTTTGCGACCGCACAAAGGCTTCGCCGGACCATACGCGTGCGCTTGACACAGAATTATAAATCAGCCTTTAAACCGACACTTGCACCAGTTTTGCACATTTGTACCGGACACTTTCTTACAATCACTTCATATCTTCATTCATTCATTCATTTTCTTTTCGGCTTAGTCCCTTTATTAATCTGGGGTTGCCACAGCGGAATGAACCGCCAAGTTATCCAGCATATGTTTTATGTCCCATCACTGGGAAACATCCACACACACCCATTCACACTCATACACTACAGACAATTTAGCTTACCCAATTCCCCTATAGTGCATGTGTTTGGACTTGTGGGGGAAACCGGAGCACCCGGAGGAAACCCACACAAACACGGGGAGAACATGCAAACTCCACACAGAAATGACAACTGACCCAGCCGGGGCTCGAACCAGCGACCTTCTTGCTGTGAGGCGATTGTACTACCCACTGCGCCACCGTGAGGCCCACTTCATATCTTATAAAAACAAAAAAACATTTTGCATTTATGAAGTGCACAGGTGAGTGGCCTTGACAAACCACCTGTAGAAAACACACTCTTTCATCTCTCTGACACTTTAACCCACACTTGCACCAGACATTCATTCATTTTCCTTCAGCTTAGTCTCTATTTCAGAGGTCGCCACAGCGGAATGAACCGCCAACTATTCCAGCATATGTTTTATGCAGCGGATGCCCTTCCAGCTGCAACCCAGTACTGGGAAACACCCATACACACTCATTGACACACACTTCGGCCAATTTAGTTGATTCAATTCCCCTATAGCGCATGTGTTTGGACTGTGGGGAAAACTGGAGAACCCGGAGGAAACCCACACCAACACAGGGAGAACAGGCAAACATCACAACTGGCCCAGCTGTGACTCGAACCAGCAACCTTCTTGCTATGAGGTGACAGTGCTAACCACTGAGCCACCATGTCGCCTTGTACCAGACACTTTCTTACAATCCCTCAATATCTCTAGAAAAAAAACATTGCATTTATGAAGTTTGCCTCACACAGGTGAGTGGGCATGACAAACCACCTGTAGAAACACCCCCCCTCCTAACTTCTTGTTGAATCGCTGAATGCCTCCCTAAGTTGCTTTGGACAAAAGCGTCTGATAAACAACTAAATGTAAAACAACGTTTATTTTGAGCTTGATTGACAGTTCGAAACAGCTCACTAAAGCGAACGTTTTGGTGGAGTCGGTTGTGGTCCTAAACTCCTTTGAGCTCCTTCAATCGGAGCGGCAAGTCCTGAAACTCATCCTTCTTTGACATGCTTTGTATCCACACAGTTCAGAGTCAGACCGGAGAACAACATCAGCACTACAACAGTATCCGCATCTGTACCATACCTGTCAAAATACGGGATACGTTTTAATTAAAAATAAAATAAAATAAAATAAAAATTAGCCTATTAAAATCAATGGCCTATACAGAAATTAAGTAATTAATTATTCAAATTAATTAAATCCCAGTGGCGCATCGGGTAGCACTGTCGCCTAACAGCAAGAAGGTCGCTGGTTCGAGCCTTGGCTGGGTCAGTTGGCATTTCTGTGTGGAGTTTGCATGTTCTTCCGGTGTTGGTGTGGGTTTCCTCCAGGTGCTCTGGTTTCCCCCACAATTCCAAAGACATGCGGTACAGGTGAATTGGGTAGGCTAAATTGTCCGTAGTGTATGAGTGTGAATGAGAGTGTAAAACATATGCTGGATAAGTTGGCGGTTCATTCCGCTGTGTCGACCCCAGATTAATAATGGGACTAAGCCGAAAAGAAAATGAATGAATGAATGAATGAAGGAATAGTTATTTAGTGAAGAGCAGCGTATCTTATATTTCGATCCACTGTTTTGCTTGATAACAGAGGTCCAGTCCACAGATCTATAATGAAAGCATTCGATAACTTTCGTAATGCTCATTTAAGATAAAACGATTTGTGTTTAAAATAAAACACGCCAGGACGGACGGATGTTTTCATAGGCTATTATTAAGTGTATTTGTCTGTTTAAAAACACACCCAAATCCCAAAGTGTCCACTTTCGCTCCTCTTCAAATCACGTGCACAGAAGCTGATCTGGGAACAGTGTCGGAGCGCGTCCGTCAGTCAGCACCGTTACATGAACTGACTGATTCAGAGGTTGCATAGGAAGGCCGATACTTATATACTTAATAAGTATACTTAAACGGGATGATAGTGGGATAGAATGATAAAATACGGGAGAATCCCGACAAAAACGGCAGGGTTGACAGGTATGACCTGTACTATCGCTAGCGGAGAGAACTTAAAAACTCGGAGACAGACACCAGATGATAAGTACAATCACAACATGCCACGTTTTATAAAGTTATAAACATTGAGTACATTTACATGGACACTAATACTACGATTAAAACAACACTCTTTGATTAAGAGTCGACCATGCTAACAGCTATTTTTGATGACCTTGATCTGACTAAAGTCATAATTGAACGAAACAGAAATGAAATTATGACTTAAGGAGTATGCCTATTTCAGTCGCGTTATTGAAATGCAGCACAGACATGTGTACAGACACTGTTTTGTAGTACTTTTCACCAGTCGTGACATTCCAATGTATGTTATTCCCAGATAACAACCGCTGAAACGAATAACACAGGATCATCCGTGTACTTCGAATCATTTGGTCTGTCAGTGGATACGTTCACATTCGTGCTTGTATATCCATATGGTTGTCTGTCGCGCTGCTGTTTTTGACTGTTTGGCGCCACCTTGTGACTGAATAATGCGCAGGTTAATGTATACTCCATTCAACCATGTTAATTTCTGTCAGTTTTGCATTTAATTAATGAGTTAATAAACTATTATGGCTCAGACCAATGTTTTTTTAATGTCTAATTTCTATTTTGTTGGACATAGCCATAATAGCGGGATAATAGCGAGATCCGTCTTTCGGATGAGACGTTAAACCGAGGTCCTGACTCTCTGTGGTCATTAAAAATCCCAGGATGTTCTTCGCAAAAGAGTCCGGGCATCCTGGCCAAATTTGCCCACTGGCCTCTGTCCATCATGGCCTCCTAACCATCCCCATATGACAATTGGCTTCATCACTCTGTCTCCTCTCCACCAATCAGCTGGTGTGTGGTGTGCGGTCTGGCGCAATATGGCTGCCGTCACGTCATCCAGGTGGATGCTGCACACTGGTGGTGGATGAGGAGATTCCCCTCATTGTGTAAAGTGCTTTGAGTGTCCAGAAATATTATTATTATTATTATTATTATTATTATTATTATTATTATTATTATTATTATAAAATACATCCAGGTGGTTGTTTTCACAGAATACATGCTTCAGTACAATAGTGCTCCACTTTGCATTGGGCTGCCGATGAGCTTTATTCTGTGGTAACAACCTCCTGGATGTACTTTATCCCTTACATACCTTGATTGACCAATCAGAATCAAGTATTCCCAATAGCCGTGCAATAAAAGACAATAAAAACTTCTTGGGAACTCTGTTTGTTACTTGTTAATGTGCAGTGTTTTCTGGCCAAGCAGGGTATGAAATGAGAAAAGCGGTGTAAGCGTGTCTTGTGTGGTTTGCAGTGAAATGTGCATCAGAAGAGCACAGTAGCTTATGAAGCAGGACTGATGAACGCGGGAGTGAAGAGAACGAAGAGCGAAGTTAAAACGCTTTCACTGTTTCAAACACCACGCATGAATTATAGATGTTCACATTTCTGCTTATATCAGAGGAGATGAATGATGAACATAAGAAAACCCCACACCGAGATCCTTTAAACTGAGAGCGGCTATGGATGCGGATCATCTGAAAAACACACTGTCAGTGAATGAAAAATCACCCAATTAAAGATGAAGAGGCCTGAGTTTGTTCACAGAGCTTCAGCTGATTATCAGAGAAAGGCGACAGTAAATCTCATTTATGTCTCGTCTAGAGATTTTGAAAAAGGTTTTAGCATGCTCTTGTATTGCATTTAGATTAATATACTAGCCAGCTACGAGGTCAACAAGGTTTGGACAATAGTGTTTATCCAATATTAAAAGTGAAATCTGAAATTCTGTTAATGAAAACGCATTTAAAATCATGTCAATTAATAAATTCATGCCTTTGGCTCGTAGCAGCTGTCAGACATAGGCTGAGCAGGGTTGCCAGGTTTTCACAACACAACCCATTGGCCAATACAAACTAGCCCAATGATCAGTCAATTCTAGTACAAAAAAAACTAACTAACCCAATTGCCAGTCAAATTTAGGCCAACACAAGCTCAATGACCAGTCAATACTATCTCAATGACCTGTCAAAACTAATCCAAATCTAGCCCAATGACCAGTCAATACTAGTCCAATGGCCAGGAAAAAACTAACCCAATGCCCAGTCAATACTAGCAAAATGACCAATCAAAACGAACACAAAACAATCTCAATGGCCAGTCAAAACTAGCCCAAAACTAGCCCAATGCCCAGTTCAAAGTAGCCCAATGGACAGTCAAAAACAGTCCAATGGCCAGTCAAAACTAGTCAAATGGGCTGTCAAAACTATCCCAAAAACTAGTTTAATGGCTAGTACAAAGTAGCTCAATGGACAGTCAAAACTAGTCCAATGGCCAGTCCAAAGTAGTCCAATGACCAGTCCAAACTATCTCAATGACCTGTCAAAACTAGCCCAATGACCAGTCAAAACTAGTCCAAATCTAGCCCAATGACCAGTCAATATAAGTCCAATGGCCAGAAAAAACTAACCCAATGCCCAGTCAATACTAGCAAAATGACCAATCAAAACGAACACAAAACAATCTCAATGGCCAGTCAAAACTAGCCCAAAACTAGCCCAATGCCCAGTTCAAAGTAACCCAATGGCCAGTCAAAACTAGTCCAATGGCCAGTTAAAACTAGCCCAAAACTAGTCCAATGCCCAGTTCGAAGTAGCCCAATGGTCAGTCAAAACTAGCCCAATGGACAGTCAAAACTAGTCCAATGGCCAGTCCAAACTAGCCCAATGATTAGTCAATACTAGCCAAATGTCCAGTCAAAACTAACCCCAAACTAATCCAATGGCCAGTCCAATGTAGCCCAATGGCCAGTCAAAACTAGCCAAAACTACCAGTCAAAACAAACCCAAAATAGCCCAATGGCCAGTCAAAACTAGCCCAATTGTCAGTTAAAATCTAGCCCAATAACCAGCCAAAACTAGCCCAATTGCCAGTCAAAACAAACCCAAAACTAGCCCAAATGACCAGTCAAAACTACAGTAGATCTTTAAGGTTGACTGCACAGTTGGCGTGTGACTGCTACACTGTGTGTGCCGTCCAGTTCAAAATGCAACATTAATAAATGCAGACATACTCTAATGAAAGTGAACACGAAACGTCTTTAATGAACGATATTTTTAAAATCTAAAATAATCTACTCAGGATACTCATTCAGTTTAAATCAGCTGAATTTCATCAGTAGATTCAATATACTTTTGCACTTATTCTAGTAACAAATTTGAATGTAATTAAAAACGTGAATATTCAATAATAAATAATCTAAAGTCTCTCAAACTAGTATATTAATTTTTTATTTAAAACATAAAACTAAAAATAGATAATGACATATCTATAATACGGGGTGACACGGTGGCGCAGTGGACGCAGTGTCGCCTCACAGCAAGAAGGTCGCTGGTTCGAGTCCCGACTGGGTCAGTTGGCATTTCTGTGTGGAGTTTGCATGTTCTCCCTGTGTTGGTGTGGGTTTCCTCCGGGTGCTCCGGTTTCCCCCACAGTCCAAACACATGCGCTATAGGGGAATTGAATAAACTAAATTAGCCATAGTGTATGTGAATGAGTGTGTACGGGTGTTTCCCAGTACTGGGTTGCAGCTTGAAGGGCATCCGCTGCGTAAAACATATGCATGAGTGGTGACACCTAATTAATAAAGGGACTAAACCGAAGGAAAATGAATGAATGAATATCTATAATATTATGTTGCTTTTATATTTATTAATATCTATTATTATTTCACTATATTTCTGGTTAATTTCGTCTTCTTGTAATAGCAATCTTGCTCAATTTGCCAAATTAAGCCATGCAATAAATTTAATGAAAGTACACCAAGCTCTGCGGTCAGTCTGTTTGTAGCCCTGCTCTCCTGTATAATCTTGTGTTCATATAAACCAGCATGTTGAGGGTTAAATCCTGTTATTGCTCTTCTTCTTCTGCTCTTAATCTGTGCTCGATAATTCCAGCTCCTCAATTATAAATCTCAGCCTCTGTCAGGAATAATCTCCTCCGAGCAGCGGCTGTAAATGTTTCATATCTCAAGTCCTGCTGTGCTTTACATGCATTAGAGACACACGACACGCAGAAACACACACTCAATAAACACTCATTAAACCATAAGATGAAGATCTGCACTGACAGCAGTTTAACATGAACGTGTATTTGCACACAGTCTTTTGAGTGATTATCAATGGACAAAGATGTGTCTTTTACACAGTTTTTACCATGTTTACCTTAAATAAAATAATAATAGTTCATTTAAGTGCATGTTTCCTGGGCTAAATAGTAACTTTGTGAGGTAAATTTTAATACACCTGCATGAAGATATTAAGCAAGCACATTCATTCATTCATTTTCTTTTCAGCTTAGTCCCTTTATTAATCAGTAGTCACCACAGCGGAATGAACCACCAACTTATCCAGCATACGTTTTACACAGCGGATGCCCTTCCAGCTGCAACCCATCTATGGGAAACACCCATACACCATTCCATACACCCACAAGTGCATGTGTTTGGACTTGTGGGAGAAACCGGAGCACCCGGAGGAAACCCACACCAACACGGGGAGAACATGCAAACTCCACACAGAAACGCCAACTGACCTAGCCGAGGCTCGAACCAGCGACCTTCTTGCTGTGAGGCGACAGTGCTACCCACTGCGCCACCATGATGCATGACATGCATGTTAGCTATATATGATCTAAACTGTTACAAACTAAACAGTTTAAGATTATTTAAACACACACACACACACACACACACACACACACACACACACA
>CAIGQW010041384.1:668285-681124 GCA_903798125.1 Danio choprae
ACATTTCTAAACATAATAGTTTTAATAACTCATTTCTAATAACGGATGTCTTTTATCTTTGCCATGATGACAGTACATTATATTTGACTAGATATTGTTCAAGACACTAGTATTCAGCTTAATGTGACATTTAAAGACTTACGTTCATTAGGCAAGTTACGGTAATCAGCCAAGTTATTCAACCCAGGCTCATTCTGAAAACATACCCCTATATACATTTCTGGAGAGCGCCAAATATGTCCCAGGAGCTTAGTTTTTTTTTGCGAATCCACCAGAGGGCGCTGTGTATGCTTTTTGAGATCTCAAATTTCTCTGGCAAGTGCCATGTAAATCCACCATCGTGGTCAACTCTTCTCTGTGTCTCAAGTCTGCCGACGTACATGGCGAGCACTGGATAAACTGGTAACAGCGGAAAAGCCATCCACATGGAGGAATGGCGTCATACCGCCGCTGTATCGTTTGCTTTAAAGACGTACCTCTGGCTACATAATTCGCGATCTCCAGAATGTCACACCCTCTGCACGTTCCATCAGCCCCAGTCACCATTCTCACTCTCCATCCACCACACACCGTACACAATCACCAGATTACTGATCACACACACCTGTGCACTAACCACACTCACCTGTTCTAGCCATCACCACCACACTACTTATACTCACCCTTCCTGTTCACTCATCGGCTGGAATCATCATCGCATGGTCATACTCTCCTTGTGCTCACCGCGATCTTCTGCCAAGTCATCTATGAACTTACCTATCATCGACGCTAACATCTGTTACCTGTTTGCTCGCCTTCAAGGGAAGTGACTATTTCATTCAGTGACTGTTTACATTGCTACGCCTGCTAGCACCACGGTGCGAAGACCTGGTTTGTGTTTTAATAAACACCTTGTAAACTTACCCTTTCGTCTCTGCCTTTTGTGACCGTGACACAGAAATGTATATAGGGCTACATTTTCAGAATGAGCCTGTGTTGAAGTCATTGTATAGTTTGTAGTTTGTATTGTATGGTTTGTTCTGGAGACAATACAAAACTAATATTGCTGAAGGGGGCGAATAATTTTGACCTTAAAATGGCTTTAAAAAAATTATTAACTGCTTTTATTCTAGCCGAAATAAAACAAATAAGACTTTCTCCAGAAGAACAAATATTATAGGAAATACTGTGAGAAATTCCTGAATCTGTTCAACATCATTTGGGAAATATTTAAAAAAGAAACAAAAATTTACAGAAGGGCAAATCATTTTCTGTTTAACAGTATATATTTAATCCTCCACAGCTAATGCCAAATAAAATAATGAATGCAAAAACATATTGCTCATAGTACATTAATCCATTAGTGAAAAGAGAAGATTAATAACTACTGTAATATATGTTTGTGCATTAAGTGTGGTTTATTTATAAACTAATTTGGAGAGGATCACGTGCTTAGGATTGAACACAGCTGGCATCGCATCAGCTTCACTTATTGCACCAATCAGACACACTATAAATAACCAGAGTTTTCCACTCCACACATCTTCGTCTTGAAGAATCCCCCCTTCCACCCCTAATCCTTCCTTTCTCCTGACTGGGTGGCACGGTGGCCCAGTGGCTAGCACTGTTGCCTCACAGCAAGAACACCACCGGTTTTGCCCCTCACCGGGCCAGTTGGTGTTTCTGTGCGGAGTTTGCATGTTCTCCCCGTGCTCGCGTGGGTTTTCCCCGGGCTTCCCGGTTTCCTCCCACCGTCCAAAGACATTCACCATAAGTAAATTGACTTTTCAAAAAAAAAAAAAATAACATCTTAAGAAATATCTCAAGCACGTTCACAGCAGGGGAGTTCTCGAGACCTACCTGAGCTCAAACTCCCCTCTCGCCCTAAACGGGAGGGAGCCCTGGGCTCAAGGATATTCTGAGCTCAGGGCTCTCTCCCGGGACAGCATGCCAAATACGCTTATTTTCAATCATCAGCTAAGTGTGAACTCTTGAATCAAAGTATAACTGACAACAGGTCGTTGGATTACTATTAGAATATAATGCACAGTTGAGGTGGTGATGCCAAAAAAACAAAAAGAAACAATATAGGCTTATTCTGAAACGTAGCCCTATAAACATTTCTGGAGATCACAGGTTATGTAGCCAGAGGTACGTATGGCTGCATTTCATCTTTAACATGAACACTATGGGGTGGTATGAAGCCGTTCCTTTTCGCGCAAGCAGCTGACCGCTTACCTCTGTATGGACGGCTTTCCCGCTGTTACCAGTTTATCCAGTCGTGTACTTCAGCAAACTTGAGACACAGAGCGGAGTTGACCGTGACGATGTGGTTCGAGTCCGGCGAAGAACGGTTCCAGAAAGCAGGTTAGACAAAAACAAAAGCCAAAAAGAAGTAAATAACAGGGTGAGAATGTGGTAAAATCTGAAAACGTGGTAAAAAACAGGCTGCCGCGAGGACTTTTCTGCATTGCAGATTGGGCGCTGGTCAATCCGTGGTTTTGAAAACACTATTGGTTGGGTTTAGGGAAGGAGGAGGGTGGGTCAGTCGATCAGTCAGTCAGTCGACAGCGGCCTCTGGTGGATTTATGTGAGAACAGCAGGCACGAATGGCACTCGTGAGAGAAAACGTAGCTCCTGGGACAGATTTGGTGATCTCCAGAAATGTATATAGGGGTACGTAATCAGAATGAGCCTCGGTGGAAAATAAACCAGTTAGGGGGCAAACACTTTTACACACCACGATAAAATATTACTTTACAAACTGTATAACAAATCATGTAAACATTAGTTAATAATATTAATGAAATGAACCAAAAAGTCATGAATAATCTACACTCAATGATGGGCTAGAAAATCTGCAGGAAATCTGTGCGCACAGATACCACATGGGCCTACTGATTGGATAGAAATGTGATGTTGCAGTTTTCATATCTTTAAATGCAAACACATCCAATACACGCAAACACTTAAGTGCTAATCAAGCCAAATCAGACGCTTTCTGAAATATCCGTTTCATCGCTCCGCAAAGCAGTGATAGTTTTCCAAAGCAAAGAGGCGTGAGTGAATAATTCAGAGGACTCCTGCAGCATTACTTTAGTAGAGTGAATAATGCAGCACGCGGCTCTGATGAAGCAGATCAGAAGATACACTCCTTCACTTACAGCTGGTCTCAGGAGCTCTTCTCGCTTCGCTGTCGGACTCAAGCGTGCTGAAAAACGCCTCTGATCTCCCACAATTCCCCCTGTTAGCTGTGTGCTGATGCATGCTGTTGCTCCGGGGTTCGCCTGACTCTCAGATGAGCTCAAAACAACAGCAGCTTCACGCAAGCCAAGAGTTACAGACAAATCTGATGCACTCTCGAATATTTAGGTAACGCTTTAGTTTAAGCAACAATTCACACCATTAACTACTGGCTAATTAACTGCCTACTATTAAGACTTATAAAGTATGATCTTATTCTACATCAATACCTAAACCCAACTACTACCTTGCTAACTGTTAATAAGCAGCTAATTAGTTGTTTTTTGAGCTAAAAGTCTTATTTTGCGTAGCCCACTGGCAGATCTTTACAGAGATTTTCAATCGGGTTTAGGTCAGGACTCTGGGGTGGCCATTTCATTAAAGGGGGAGTTTATCAAAACAACAACCGTAACCTCTCACACATAAACAATAAGTAACAATTTACACCATTTACTACTGGCTTTTTCACTGCCTATCATTAAGATATGAACTGTTATTAGCACTTATAACGTATTATTTTATTCTACATCAATACCTAAACCCAACTACTACCTTACTAACTATTAATAAACAGTTAACTAGAGGTTTACTGAGCTCAAAAGCCTTATTTTGTTTACCCCCACTGGCAAATGTTTGAGCCAAGGATTTTACAGATATTTTCAATCAGGTTTAGCTCAGGACTCTGGGATGGCCATTTCATTAAAGGGTTAGTTCACTCAAAAACCAGCAACATTTCACACACAAACAATAAGTAACAATTTACACCATTTACTACTGGCTTATTACATGCCTATTATTAAGATATGAACTGTTTATTAGCACTTAAGTATGATCTTATTTTACAAAACATAAACTTAAACTACTACCTTACTAACTATTATTAAGCAGCTAATTAGCAGTTTATTGAGTTAAAAGTCTTATTTTGCTTACGTCACTGGCAGATCTTTAAGCCAAGGATTTTACAGAGATTTTCAATCAGGTTTAGGTCAAGACTCTGGGGTGGCCATTAAGGGGTAGTTCACCCAAAAACCAGTAACATTGTACACACAAACAATAAGTAACCATTCACACCATTTACTACTGGCTTATTATCTGCCTATTATTAAGATTTGAACTGTTTATTAGCACTTATATAGTATGATCTTATTTTACATCCATAACTAAACCCAACTACTACCTTACTAACTATTAATAAACAGTTAATTAGTAGGTTATTGAGCTGAACGTCTTACTTTGCTTACTCCAGTGGCAGATTATATAGCTTGTTTAAGGAAAAACTGCTGACTGCTTATTTCTGCAAACAAAACAATATTTCTTGTCCATCTAGAAAATGCTTCTTGATTTAGGATGTTTTCGATATTTGGACTAGAAACAAGGCAAAACCCATTTTCACTATAGTCTCTTTCCCTACTCTGCTGTGACCTTATCAGCTCTTTTTAAGTCTTTTCCACATTAGACAAATCTTTGAGACAAGGATTTTACTGAGATTCTCAATCAGGTTTAGATCAGGACTCTGGGGAGGCCATTTCACTGAAGGGTTAGTTCACGCAAAACATAACCTAAACCCAACTACTACATACCTAACTATTGATAAGCATCTAATTAGTAGTTTATTGAGCTAAAAGTCTTAGTCAGTGGTTTGTTGATGGCATACATTGTACATTAAAAGAAAGTGTGATCAATGTGCATTACAAATAGTTTAGTATCAGGTTTTTTTTTGCATGCATGCATATATATATAAATATAATGTTTGTTAATGACAATAACCCTGTTGCAAATAAGGATTTCATTAGTAGTTTGCATATGAAGTAGGATTCTTCAACAGTGTAAATGATGCAAATTCATCAGTTATGATGACTTTAGTAATGTTTAAAAAAATGCCACATAAAGTTACAATACATTTTTATGCATGCTATTAGTTTAAATTAAAATATGTATTTATTTTATATCAGTTAAATAAATGTTACTTCAAAATGCATGCAATGCTAGGGAAACAAAATGAATTAAAATTAATATGTCAAAACAATTCATTTTCATGACTTTCATTTTTTTTCCGGCTTAGTCCCTTTATTAATCTGGGGTCGCCACAGCGGAATGAACCGCCAACTTATCCAGCATATGTTTTACGCAGCGGATGCCCTTCCAGCTGCAACCCAGTACTGGGAAACACCCATACATGCTCATTCACACACATACACTACGGACAGTTTAGCCATACCCAATTCCCCTATACCGCATGTCTTTGGACTTGTGGGGGAAACCGGAGGAAACCCACGCCAACACAGGGAGAACATGCAAACTCCACACAGAAATGCCAACTGACCCAGCAGAGGCTCGAACCAGCGACCTTCTTGCTGTGAGGCGATCGTGCTACCCACTGCGCCACCGTGCAGCTCTTAATCGATTTAAATAGTTTTAATTAAATAAATGTTACTTCAGTATGCATACAATACTAGCAGAAATAAAATGAATTCCAATAATATGTCAAATTAATTAATAAAAAATTATTTAAATCAGCTGCACATAACTTAATTTACATTGTTTACAGTACATTTGACATAATAATAAAGAGTGCTTTGCACAAATACATTTCCACACATTATACACAGAAACCCATCACTGACGGCATGCATAAATCACTTTGCATGTGTGTTCATGAAGTGTGAAGCGTCTGCATTAGCGTGTCCACTGGTCTGGGGTTTGTGGTTTGATGAATCCACAGCTTTAGTTCTGCTTTAATCGAGCGCTGTCAGACTGTGAGAGGAGATAAAGACTTTTATCAGCTCTTTCCTTCTGATCTCAGCATCGCAGATAAATCACTCCCATGGCTTAAAAACGACTACAAAATATGCAAAAGTTATTCTTCAAAACACACCAACAACCAGACTGTTTCAATGCAGCTTCACGGCAATAAACTTTAAAATAATAATAACTTTAAGAGCTTGCGTAGACTTGTAATATGGTTGCATTCTTAGTATTCATTCATTCATTCATTTTCTTTTCGGCTTAGTCCCTTTATTAATCTGGGGTCGCCACAGCGGAATGAACCACCAACTTATCCAGCATATGTTTTACGCAGCGGATGCCCTTCCAGCTGCAACCCATCACTGGGAAACACCCATACACACACATACATACACTACTGACAATTTAGCTTACCCAATTCCCCTATAGCGCATGTCTTTGGACTTGTGGGGGAAACCGGAGCACCCGGAGGAAACCCACGACAACACAGGGAGAACATGCAAACTCCACACAGAAACGCCAACTGACCCAGCCGAGGCTCGAACCAGCGACCTTCTTGCGGTGAGGCGATTGTGCTACCCACTTCGCCACTGCGTAGCCCCCATTCTTAATATTATATCTGGTTAAATGTTCAGTACAACTAATTTGAAGCAAAGTTTAATATATTCTGTGCAAAAACACATCAGAATGTTTCAATTATATGTTCATTTCAGCTACGCTGCAAAAGAAGATGCTGAATTATAAGCAAAGATGGATTGGAGTGCACTTAATCAGAAAACACAATTTCAGGTTTACTTCCCTTTTTTTGTAATTATTACAGAAAATTAAGCCTGTGTGGCAGCACGGTGGTGCAGTGGGTAGCACAATCGCCTCACAGCAAGAAGGTCACTGATTCGAGCCTCGGCTGGGTCAGTTGGCATTTCTGTGTGAAGTTTGCATGTTCTCCCCATGTTGGCGTGGGTTTCCACCGGGTGCTCCGGTTTCCCCCACAAGTCCAAAGACATGCGGTATAGGTGAATTGGGTAAGCTAAATTGTCCATTGTGTATGTGTGTGAATGAGTGTGTATGGGTGTTTCCCAGTGATGGGTTGCAGCTGGAAGGGCATCTGCTGCGTAAAACATATGCTGGATAAGTTGGCGGTTCATTCCGCTGTGGCGACCCCAGATTAATAAAGGGACTAAGCCGAAAAGAAAATGAATGAATGAATTATGCCTGTGTAAGTTATTGTTTTCTATTCCTTTTCTTTTAATCACATATTAAAAACAACACCTTGCTTTGACTTTCTTATACTAACAAACACTCTCTTATCTATACACTGCAAAGGGCTTTTCTTACTAAGAGTAAATATCTTAGCCAAAGATATTAGCCAAATATCTTACCAAATATCTATTCATTCATTCATTTTCTTTTCGGCTTAGTCCCTTTATTAATCTGGGGTCGCCACAGTGGAATGAACCGCCAACTTATCCAGCATATGTTTTACGCAGCGGATGCCCTTCCAGCTGCAACCCATCACTGGGAAACACCCATACACTTCTATTCACACACATACACTACGGACAATTTAGCCTACTCAATTCACCTATACCGCATGTCTTTGGACTTGTGGGGGAAACCGGAGCACCCGGAGGAAACCCACGCCAACACGGGGAGAACATGCAAACTCCACACAGAAATGCCAACTGACCCAGCGACCTTCTTGCTGTGAGGCGATTGTGCTACCCACTGCGCCACCGTGAGGCTATTAGCCAAATATCTTACCAAATATCTAAAAATTCTTAAACAAATAGTCAAGATAATCCTATTTTAACGCATTTATCTTAAGATTATCTTGCTTACCCCATTGGCTGATTATTTGGCTTGTTTTATGGGAAAAAACTCACTTAATTTTGACGCATTATTTCATCAAACAAGACAATAGTTTTGCTTATCTTGAAGATGCTTCTTGATTGAAGAATCTTTTTGATATGTGGACTTGAAACAAGAAATAAACACTGTTATAAACACTGCTCTGCTCTTTCACTGCTTTTCCACGTCACTGACAGTAGTGTGCTTTAGACAGATCTTTGTGCCAAGGATTTTACAGAGATTTTCAATCAGGTTTAGTTCGGGACTCTGGGTCGGCCATTTCATTTGTTCATGCAAAAACCCCAAAAAGAAAGTTACCTAATAATTGATCCACCCTGAAAGGTATCCTAGGTGTATATAACTTTTTTGTTCAGTCAAATTCACATTAAAAAAAAACTATCTGTAAATAAGTGTGAGCGTGTGTGTTATATGCAGTAAGAATTACACATTTGACCTCTTTCCAACAAGAAAAACCAGCAACAATCAAGAATGCATGATTATACGCTGTCATCTACAATCAAAAATTGTGATTATAATGGAAGTCAATGGGGTAAAAACAGCCCCCAACATAACAAAAGGGCAGTCAATTTGAACAGTACACAAGGGTTAAACACTGCATTATTTACCCAAAAAGAAACAAAAGTGAGAGAACGAGCGAGTCTTATGCTAATAAAGAGACCGAGAGTAAGAAGGACACGTCCTGAACGCACAGATAATCCACAACCGGCTTCATTTACATGCAGACACACAGCTGACGATCACATGTAAAAGTCAATTACTGTGAAACAAGGCTGAAGAAAAAGCCTTTGATTAAGAGTTCGAGAAAGACTGCGCTCTGTGTGACGGCATTAACCCTGAGATTAATCCACCACTTTCAGACTTCACTCTCGTTTATAGAGAAGATTGAAGTGAAACATCTTACACCGAGTCTGTGCCAAAACAGTTACAATTCACCGTAAATGTAAAGTGACTGGAGCACATATACAGTTGAAGTCAGAATTATTAGCCCTCCTGAATTATTAGCCCCCTGTATAGTGTTTTCCCCAATTTCTGATTAATGGAAATCTTTCCCATGATGACAGCACATAATATTAGACTAGATGTTCTTCAAGATGCTAGTATTCAGCTTAAAGTGACATTTAAAAGCATAGCTAGGTTAACTAGGGTAAAGTTAGGGTAATTAGGCAAGTCATTGTATAACAGTGGTTTGTTCTGGAGACAATCCAAAACAATTTGCTTAAGGGGGCTAATGAAATTGCCCATCCCTGGGAAGCATCCACACACACTCATTCACACATATACACTACTGACCCAGCAGGGGCTCGAACCAGCGACCTTCTTGCTGTGAAGCGATTGTGCTACCCACTGCGCCACCGTGAGGCCCTACTCAGAATATTCATTCATTCATTCATTTTCGGCTTAGTCCCTTTATTAATCTGGGGTCGCCACAGCGGAATGAACCGCCAACTTATCCGGCATATGTTTTACGCAGCGGATGCCCTTTCAGCTGCAACCCATCACTGGGAAACATCCACACACACTCATTCATACTCATACACTACGACAATTTAGTCTACCCAATTCACCTACTGCATGTCTTTGGACTTGTGGGGGAAACCGGAGCACCCGGAGGAAACCCACGCCAACACGGGGAGAACATGCAAACTCCACACAGAAACGCCAACTGACCCAGCCGAGGCTCGAACCAGCGACCTTCTTGCTGTGAGGCGATTGTGCTACAGTAACATCTGTCGGGAGGTAGACGATGACATGAGGAGACGGTACACGGGATGAAATAACAAAACAGATTTATTATACAAAAACACTTACTGATAATACAAACACTGGAGACAGGTTGACGGGACGAGGACGAGACAACCAAAGTAACCAAAATACCGGACGACAATGGACACAGACAAAAGGGTATAAATAGACAGAGGGATGATGAAACTAATCACACACAAGGGATGAACACAGGTGGGATGAATCCACACTGACGATGGCGGGAAAGACAGGACAAAGGAATCACATGACAAAAACAATAGCACATGACATGGACGAACACTGACAGCTACCTACTGTGCCACCGTGCCACCCTACTCAGAATATTAATAATATCAAAACAAAATGATAAAACTCTTACAAATAATTAAAAAGAAAACAAAAAATATCAGAATAAAAACAGTAATAAATGACACAATGAAAAAATAGTTAAAGCTATACAAGAAAGAATATGTTAAATTAAATTAAAATATTAATATATATTTTTAAATACTACAACTAACTATTAATAAAAGATTATAAAAAGATTAAACTATTAAAAAGAAAACAGAAAACGCAAACAAAATATTTCCAAATGTATTAACAATAAAAAATAAGTAAATAATAATAATTGGGGTTTATTTTAATAATAATAATAATAATAATAATAATAATAATAATAATAATAATAATAATAATAATAATAGGGCCTCACAGTGGCGCAGTGGGTAGCACGTTCGCCTCACAGCAAGAAGGTCGCTGATCGCTGGTTCGAGCCTCGGCTGGGCCAGTTGGCGTTTCTGTGTGGAGTTTGCATGTTCTCCCCGTGTTGGCGTGGGTTTCCTCCGGGTGCTCCGGTTTCCCCCACAAGTCCAAAGACATGCGGTATAGGTGAATTGGGTAAGCTAAATTGTCTGTAGTGTATGTGTGTGAATGGGTGTGTATGGATGTTTCCCAGAGATGGGTTGCAGCTGGAAGGGCATCCGCTGTGTAAAACATATGCTGGATAAGTTGGCGGTTCATTCCGCTGTGGCGACCCCTGATTAATAAAGGGACTAAGCCGAAATGAAAATGAATGAATGAATGAATAATAATAATAATAATAATAAACAGAAAAAAAGCATTAAAATAACTATAAAAAACACAGGTAAAAACATTTATAGTGTTACAAAAGATTATATTTATATTTAGAATAAATGCTGTTCTTTTCTAATATACATAATTAATAATAATACAAAAAATAAAAATAAAAGTATCACAGTTTATATATAAAATATAAAGAAGCACAACAGTTTTCAACACAAAGAATAATCATCAAATCACCATTCATTCATTTTCCTTCAGCTTAGTCCCTTTATTCATCAGGGGTCGCCACAGCGGAATGAACCGCCAACTTATCCAGCATATGTTTTACGCAGCGGATGCCCTTCCAGCTGCAACCCAGTACTGGGAAACACCCATACACACTCATTTACACACACACACTCATACACTACAGCCAGTTTGGTTAATTCAATTCCCCTATAGCGCATGTGTTTGGACAATGGGGGAAACCGGAGCACCCGGAGGAAACCCACGCCAACACGGCGAGAACATGCAAACTCCACACAGAAATGCCAACTGACCCAGCCAGGACTCGAACCAACGACCTTCTTGCTGTGAGGCGACAGTGCTAACCACTGAGCCACCGTGCCACCACAAATCATCATATTATACTGATTTCTGTGGGATCACGTGACTCTCAAGGCTGAAATAATGATGCTGAAAATTCAGCTTTACATCACAGAAATAAAATTTAGTATTTAAAATAAAGTATTTGCAAAACATTCACATAGGAAAGAGTCATTTTTAATATTAATATTATTTCACAATGTTAGAATATTTTTGATGCAGCAAATGCAGTTTTGGTGAGCAGAAGAGACTAGTTTAAGCTTTTCTGACAGCTCTGTTATTGAGTAAACAGCAGTAGAGAAGCGACGCTCGCTGTGTTTCTGATGTGTGTGTATGTGTGTGTGTGAGAGAGAGTGAGTGTGTGTGTGTGTGTGTGTGTGTGTGTGTGTGTGTGTGTGTGTGTGTGTGTGTGTGTCGCTCCTGCAATGATGGTAATCTCCTGTAATCTGTGTGAGTGTGCTGTGTTTTTCTGAAGGTTGTGAAGGATGTGTGGAACAGCTCGTCTTTACCGGAGACACTTTCAGCCTCAATCTGTCAACCTGAGACTAAAAAAAAAGCCAAAAAGACACTACTGGCAGAATTTAGAGAGGGATACATTTGCTTCGTTCTTTCCAGCTGCAGACAACACACCTAAAAATACATACACTCACCGGCCACTTTATTAGGTACACCTGTCCAACTGCTCGTTAATGCAATTTTCTAATCCACCAATCACATGGCAGCAACTCAATGCATTTAGGCATGTGGACATGGTCAAGACGATCTGCTGCAGGTCAAACCGAGCATCAGAATGGGGAAGAAAGGTGATTTAAGGGACTTTGAACGTGGCATGGTTGTTGGTGCCAGACGGGCTGGTCTGAGTATTTCAGAAACTGCTGATCTACTGGGATTTTCATGCACAACCATCTCTAGGGTTTACAGAGAATGGTCTGAAAAAGAGGAAATATCCAGTGAGCGGCAGTTCTGTGGGTGCAAATGCCTTGTTGGTGGTCAGAGGAGAATGGCCAGACTGGTTCCAGCTGACAGAAAGGCAACAGTGACTCAAATAACCACTCGTTACAACCGAGGTCTGCAGAAGAGCATCTCTGAACACACAACACGTCCAACCTTGAGGCGGATGGGCTACAGCAGCAGAAGACCACACCGGGTGTCACTCCTGTCAGCTAAGAACAGGAAACTGAGGCCACAATTCACACAGGCTCACCAACATTGGACAATAGAAGATTGGAGAAACGTTGCCTGGTCTGATGAGTCTCCATTTCTGCTGCCACATTCGGATGGTCGGGTCAGAATTTGGCGTCAACAACATGAAAGCATGGATCCATCCTGCCTTGTATCAACGGTTCAGGCTGGTGGTGGTGGTGTAATGGTGTGGGGGATATTTTCTTGGGACACTTTGGGTCCATTAGTACCAAATGACCATCGTGTCAACACCGCAGCCTACCTGAGTATTGTTGCTGACCATGTCCATCCCTTTATGACCACAGTGTACCCATCTTCTGATGGCTTCTTCCAGCAGGATAACGCCCCATGTCATAAAGCGCAAATCATCTCAGACTGGTTTCTTGAACATGACAATGAGTTCACTGTAA